>VHZZ01001195.1:35916-46371 GCA_009801015.1 Silene noctiflora | reverse complement strand
AACTTGAAAAAAAATATGATTTTTGTGACTTCTTAATGTTCAGTTTTAAATACAATTTTAAAATGCCCCTTTGCTTTAAAAAAAAATAGTACTCCGAAATTTTCATATATATAAATTTTGTAGGTATCTGATCGTTGTGATTGTAGAAGGAAATTAAATCCCCAAAAATTGAGTTGAGGAGAGAGGGTAATTAATTGACATATGAAACATGGTGGGGCCCATAGGTAGATTACTTCCTAAATTCAGCCCGCCAATAGAAAGCCAAGAAAAGACTTGGTTTTTATACTAGTTAGATATCTCACATCCATTATTTAAAAAATTATAAAGAAATATTGGGTTATATGCCACTAAAGACGTTTAAATAATCGATGTGAAATATTTGGGTTAGTAGATGTAACTGTATGCTCTATACACTGGTAATCTAGTATAGTACAACTTTAATTACATTATAGGATGAAGAAAAGGTAAATTTAATTAATTAGTTACCGGTGGAAATTTTCTATATGAAATTGGCTAAAAACGATTTCTATTAACACAAAAACTTCAGAGAGGCGGTCTCTCAATAGCGTTATTGGGAGACCTCTCACATAATGGGGTGAGGGACCCACTAAATTTTTTGTTTTTCTATTATGTCTCTCACTAAATCAGTGAGAGACGGTCTTTCACGAGACCTACCGTTTAAAAGGGGTACTCTTTATCTTTTTCGAAGCTATTATTGTCATGTTCTTTTGAATTGAAATTGTTTGAACTGAACTAAATTGAATTTAATGGAGCTGAACTGAACTGAACTGAAGTAAGAGTCAGTTTGTTAAGAGAAGAGCTGAACTGAACTGAATTGAATTAAGCTGAATTGAATTGAATAGAACCGAACCGAGCTGAAATTAAGTCCAAAAGAATAGGGCCTTGGTACATGCGTTTTCTCAAATTTTTGACCATATTTCTCAGGTTCTAGTCTTTACTAAGTGCTAAACTCAATCGAAGAGGCAAGGTTTTAGGGTATGGGTTAAAATGAAGGTATAAACTGGGCAATAGATTCGAATCCCTCTACCCCGAATATTATACTGTATTTATGACTCATTTGAAAAAAAAAAAAAAAAGTACTACATTCACTCCCTCATGAAAATCACTAGTTTTTGTATAATGCCATTTAATATATAAGTATATTATTGGAAAATCAAGTGATATTTGTCAAAATAACCATGTAAAATAATTTCCAATACCACCTTTCCATGATATAATGTCTATGACTAATTGGAACCCTCTAAAAAAGATGTCGAAAAACGTTAGTAAAAAGTAGATGATTACCATAAATTATTTACAAGTTCTTATCTCTTAAATAAGTGGTTAAAGTTCAATTTCTAACTTTTGCGATGCGAATGGAAGAATCAAACTTGAAAGGGGTCATTTAATTAAGTCGTTCCTAAAGAAGATCGTCCTATCTAACTAGAGATGGACACGGGCCGTTGGACTGACACACCCCATGGCTCATTTTAACATAAGATGAGATTGACACGTTCCAGCACGGCACGACACGCAATGGGCCATGCCTGAGCCCAAGTTCGAGAAAAAAGACCGTACCTAGCCCGCACGACATGTCCCACATGAGCACAACAAGCTTTGACACAACAAGGTAAACTCAAAATACGAAAAAATAAGGTTATAGTGTACGATTTGCATGGGTACGGCCCAAACACGATACATCATGGCACGCTATGGACAGTGCTTAGGCCGTCATTTCCATCTTACCGACACGACACGACACGAAACCCACATTCCCCTGACTGAGTCGTGCTATTTTCTTCTTCTAACACGGTGAGCTTGCACAATACATACATGGTCAACCTCTAGTCCCAAGCGTCGATAAAAATAGGAAAAATGAGTTGGTGTCATCGGGTGGTACCAATTTCAGCCCCACTTTCTCACATATAATAAGTGACGACTCCTGCAATAATGAATGTATTTGAGAGAGTGACACCCAATCTCGGTGCTACCCGCCATATCATTTACTCCTTACCAACGCAAATAAAAGGGTAGGAAAATAGTCCCGCCAAATTATTGGAATAACTCATACTCATGTCATCATTCAACATTCGCATTGCCGTTTGCCGATCTCTATGAGCGCATCATCGCTACCATTACACCAACGGTAATCTTTATTCCTCCCTTCATTTTGCTCGATCGATCAATTTAATCTTATAATTTGTTTATATTACCCCAGTTTACCTGTGATTCTCTTGGCCGTTGTTGTTTAGCCAAAAACCAGTAGCGGAATCAGGATTTAAAATTAAGGAATTACGTAGTATATAAATTGAAAATTGTAGACGGTCGAAAATTTTAAAAAATCGACAATTTTTACTGAAGATTTAGAAAAAAATTCGGTGCCTGCTTGTTCGCTCCGCTATTGATCATTTAGAAGATTTTTTCGTCATCAATTTTGATATTGTGATCAATTGTGCGATTAGGATTTGGAGGAGCTGCTGAATTAGTCGATATAAATGGTATATGTTGAAATGATTAGGGTAAAAGTGTCTCCTTTCAATCATGATTAATCTTGTTTATATAATACATATCCAAGGCACGAGGGCCGTGTAGAGGCGATTCTAAGATTAGAGGTACGGGGGTGCGTAAAAATTTTCTAACAATAAAAATATCGAGTTTTTATGAATAAAATTTTGTTTAGTTGAACAAAATGTATGGTGAAATAATATTGGATAAAAATTGTTCAATCCAAGAATTGAACCCATGACCTAACTATCACTAGACCAACATAATTTATGTGCTTACTTACTAAACAAAATTGTAATTATTTTCGGGAAAAGGGGGTGCAGATGAACCCCCTGCACCCCCGTTAGAAACGCCTCTGGACCGGCCGTGCCTCTCTCGTGCTTCCTAATATCATAGCCAAATAGTATACACATACATTTTATTGCAATTGTAAGGACGAGAGAAAGTCCACTTTATAAGTTCAAAAAGGGGTTCCGTCTCAAAAGAGGTTTCATTTCGGAGTCAATTATATTGGGAGGGATAACTAGTTAATCAATGTAGGTGTTACTTGTGTATAATGTTAATCTTGGATTAGGGAGATTTCTCTGAATATTTGAAACTTGGAATTAGTTGATAAAATGATGGTTTTGAATAATGTGGTTGATGCACTTAATGATTCTCTAGTGAAATCTGATTTTGAATACAGTAACTTCCTTGTGAAGCAGTTTAGGTCCTTTTTTCGGGTGCTGATTTGGTGAAACTTGCAGGTGAGACTTTGTAATGATGACGTTGGTTTTGGTTCGGTCATACCATCATAGCTGAGGAACTTGTTGCTTAACCCAAGGTTATGCTCGAGTCGCTCTACACCATTCACTGGTAAGGCATGAAATCTATCAAGGAGAAAGGTTCCCAGAACGAGAACTGCTACACTTGTCCTAATCTAGCCAAGACTTAATGCTCTACATTGCGCGACTGTCTGAATTACCTTTCTTTCAGGAAGGAATAATTTGGTCTGTTTTATTGACAATTGGCAATTTTGCCTCCTACAGGAGGAAAAAGGCCGTTGATATCCGCTCAGGAGTGACCAACTTAGTGACATAAGCGTTAGTGCTTCATTTCAATCATGACATACACAATGAATCGAGCAGCATTTCCCATCTACTGTAATCAAGCTAATTTTGGAAATTTAATGAAATAGCAGGGTTTCAATCAGTCTAGCCATGTGTAGGTGTAACTGGAGGAGCATTAGGTGTCTGAGGAAAGTTTTGATTTCAGTGAGAGCTTAATGGGTCATCGTAGTTGCTTGCTTCTGAAATTCTGAATGATAAACTGATTATGAGAGCTTCAAATATGCTGACAGTATCCTGCTTGTTTCTTCTACTGGTCCCCCGAAACTTTGGCTGTATCAGTGAGACTCGAGTAGGACACCATCAAGTGGTTATCCTCTCATAACTTCATTAATTCATTGTCCTAGACATGATGCTCTTTTCTTATTCAAGACACCAGGTATTTCTGAGAGCCTTCCTTTTTTCTTTTCTTGGTTACAAAATATCCCCATTTTTTTTATATAAACTGATTGAAACCCTGCTATTTCATTCAATTTCCAAAGTTAGCTTGATTACAGTAGATGGCAAATGCTGCTTGATTCATTGTGTATGTCATGATTGAATAGCAATGTCCCATCATAAGAACTGTGAGGAAGTTCACATTTTATGTGTTTTTGATCATTTACTACTTTGTGCTTTAGTTAACAGATACTACTCAGAACTCGTCAAGACTTGCTTCCATTAATCTAACCCTTGTACTTATGCAGTATGCTATTGTGTCGTGATGATGTATAGATGCAGTTAAGAATCAAGATGTCTAATGATCATCCATTGTGCTATAATTATTAAATTTTTTCATCTTTCCAGAACGGTCCTACAATCTTATGATTTAGTGAAGTGGAAACAAAATCGCCGTGTTAGGCTAGCATTAAATTTAATTTCTTGCCATATAACTTGCAGAAAGCACATGTACCATATCTTACTTGCAGAACGAACATATACCGTAAAGTGCTAGATCTTATTAATTATGAAGCTAACATTACGCACAACATTGCATTCCAAAGTGAAACTGAAGGACCAAAGTCAAACATAAAACACAAGCGAGCTAGCATTGTCACACCTGAAACCCAAAGGTTTAACATTTGAAACCCTGTGGAAGCGACTGTCCGCATCCATTTAGCAGGTAAATTAGAGGAACATTCACCATAACGTCGACAAGGCCTAACACATTGGCCTTGAGAGCGGTGCATAGACACTGAGCAGCCTGAAGTTCTGTCATGCCGCTCAGTAGTGTACAACACTGTGGGCTAGGCATAACACACACCCCAAAACTCTGAATGTCTGTCTGACAGTTTGCGTTTTTGGTTGAAGGTGGAGCGTGTGTGACATTGCTTGAAGGTTCAGAGTATGTGACGTTGCGTGATGGAGGAGAGTATGTGACATTGGCTGAAGGTGGAGAGTATGTGACATTGGCTGAAGGTTGAGAGTATGTTACATTGACTGAAGGTGGAGAGTATGTGGTATTACAAGATGAGGTACATGTGAAGCACAAGATATTCAAAAGTACAATCAGGGAAGTTGTTTTTGTGCTTCTGAAATCCATCTTCTTTCAAGGCTTTCCTGGAGTAGTCCTGGTGTAAACAAGGTATATATAGTGAAAAATGTTGGAAACGTATTTATTTTTTGACGGGTGGATCAATTAAGTTTCTGTAGTTAATATTGATTGGCCAGTGTAAGGGCATGACTGGTTCTGCTAGTGTGATCTCACTGAAGGGTGGTCTGACTGAACTCCCAAAACGTTAGTGCAAATAGATGGTACCTTTTTCTATACTAATCCTTTGTTGGGTGCGGCCTAGATGCGTTGTTTTAAAACTATTCTATATACACTTTTTGGGTAGAAAGTGCAGATGAATTTAAATTGAGGTAGGTGAAATACTCACATTGAACAACCTTGCAGTTTGAAGATCTGGTAGACTGGCAGACAGTGGGTGGCTTAGTAAATGTTATAGGAAGTGACTTCCTAATTAATCTTGCTTGCATTTTTTTCCATCTACGTGAAAGTACAATTGCAATTTGGTATGGAATCACTGAGCTGATTCGGTCTAACTCGGACATGGTTTGAGATTGGGATAGGGTGGATAGGTGGGTAGTTGATCACTTGATTGGCAGGGCAAAAGGGGAAGGTAAGAGTCTGAAACTCGAATAATTTTCTTAAGCTGTGGTAGACTGGCAGTATGTAACAGTCCTAGTGTCTTTGGAAATTGACTAGTTGATGTGCCAACGTTCGTGAAAACCCGGGTCTCGACGCACCTAAGCTGTAACTGTTGTAGATTCATGGCACAAAGGAAAATGGTAGTTGGTATAGTAGAGTTCAAGGACGGGAAATGATTCCAGGCCACCATAATGACATAATCTTACATTGCACAGAAGAAAGTATCTCAGCTAAAGCAGATAACGATTACTGCTATCTTTTAATCAGCCAGTTTTATTGTTTCCACTTTCAAATGTGGTTAAAGTTTCATTATTCTCCGAATATTATGGAATAAAGCAAATTAATACATCGAATTCCTTGTGCTTCTTGTACCATGATTCCATGAAATACACGAGTGAATGCATTTTGTAACAAATTTTTTCACGGGTCGATAAAAACAACTTCTTTGTGTTTTTAGCACATGGATCATGTTGCATATGCCATGCTGAAGCCTGATGCATCATTGTTAATTAATCAGTTTACTTTTCAATATTTAACTTAACATTTCAAATGTAGCATTCCTGTCCTGAGTCTATACTAGTCTACAACAACTGCATTTAACGGATTCAGGCTTTTGTCTGAAATCTTGTTCGGCTTTAGAGAGGAGGTCATATTGATTTGTCGTGTGCTCTGTTGTTACTTGTTAATATGAGGACCCATCCATAAAAATTTAATTCTACTATAGCAATCACAATGAGTAGGTTAAAAAAAACACTTGTTTGTGATTATTGGCACATTTTTATCCTCCACTGCACTTAATGGCTATGTTAAGGCGTAACTGGGGGAGCATTAGTTGTCTGAGAAAGTTTCGATTACAGTGAGTGCTTAATGGGTCATTGTAGTTGCTTGCTTCCGGAATTCTGAATGGTAAACTGATTATGAAAGCTTCACATATGCTGACAGTATCGTGCTTTTTCTTCTACAGGTCCTCCGGCACCTTGGCTGCATCAGTGAGACTCGATTTAGGACACCTCCAAGTGGTTATCCTGTCATAACCTCGTACTTCATTGCCCTAAACATGGCACTCTTTTTCTTATTCAAGACATCAGGTATCTCTGAGCGCCTTTCTTTTTTCTTTCCTTGGTTCAATTTTCTTATATCGACTGACTGAAACCCTGCTATTTCATTCAATTTCCAAAATTAGCTTGATTACAGTAGATGGCAAATGCTGCTTGATTCATTCTGTACGTCATGAGTGAATCGCAATGTTCTTTTACTACTTTGTGCTTTAGTTATCTAATCAGAACTTGTCAAGACTCGCCTCCAGAGTGGCTCCAGTAATCTTAGCATTGTACTTGTGCAGTATGCTATTGTGTCGTGAAGATGTATAGATGTAGTTAAGAATCAAGATATCTAATGATCACCATTGAGCTACATATTATTAAATTTTTTCGCCTTTCCAGAACGGTCCTACAATCTTATGATTTAGAGACATGGAAACAAAACTTGCATTAATTTCATTTCTTGCCAAATAACTTGCATAAAGAACATGTACTATATCTAACTCGCATAACGAACACATAGATCTTATTCATGATGAAGCTAACATAACATACAACATTGCGTTCCAAAGTGAAACTGAAAGACTAAAGTCAAACATAACACACAAGCGAACTAACATTGTCACTCTTGAAACCCTGAGGTTTAACATTTGAAACCCTGTGGAAGCGACTGTCCGCATCCATTTAGCAGGTAAATTAGAGGAACATTTACCTTAACCTTGACAAGTCCAAACACATTGGCCTTGAGCGCGTTGCATAGACACTGAGCAGCCTGAAGTTCTGTCATGCTGTTCAGTAGTGTACAACACTGTGGGCTAGGCGTAACACACACCCCAAAACTCTGAATGTCTGTCTGACAGTTTGCTTTTTTGGTTGATGGTGGAGCGTGTGTGACATTCCTTGAAGGTGGAGTGTGTGTGTCGTTGCTTGATGGTTGAGCGTATGTGACATTGCTTGATGGCGGAGAGTATGTGACATTGGCTGAGGGTGGAGAGTATGTGACATTGGCTGAAGGTGGAGAGTATGTAACATTACAAGATGAGGTACATGTGAAGCACAAGATATACACAAGAACTATCAGGGCAGTTGTTTTTGAGCTTCTGAAATCCATCTTCAAAGGATTTCCTGGAGTACTCCTGGTAAACAAGGTATATATATATATTGTGAAAAATGTTGGAATTGGATTTTTTTGTTTGATGGGTGGGGTCATCTAGGTTTTTGTAGTTATATTGACTGGTCAGCGTAAGGGCATGACTGATTCTGCTAGTGTGATTTCACTGAAGGGTGGTCAGACAATCCCCAAAACGTTAGTGGTTAGTGCATATGATGCTATGTTATTTAGACTTGGGTGTGGGTGTTGGTCATGGATACATAACAAAGAGTCAGGCTCTTCAAGCCTCAATTTTTAAGACACATGGAACCGTCCTAAGGTGAGGAGACGGGTAAGGGAACATCTCTTCAAGACAAAAACAGTTGAAAAATGAAATATTAAAACTGATTTGTAGAGATGGTTGAGATATAAATCACATAAGGCTTAAAATTGTCAAAAATCATATTATATGCGTCATCCTTCGTCTTTGCAAAAAAGCGTTTAGACTGGTAAGTGTCGGGATAAGATCCCATTGTCATCCTTAAGTGTGTGTCAGACACGGATATGGATACGAAAACAAAGAGTCGAATTAACATTGGGTTGTGATGATTGATGAATATGCGCCCTATGATAAATTGCACTCTTTTTTTTTCCAAGTATTTTATAGGCCGAAAACCTCATTTTTTTAAAAAAATTTGATTTAGGGACTTGGGAGATAATTATTGATGGAAACTGAGTTCGTGCCCCGCGGTGGTTTCTGAAAATTAGTACATTTAGTCATTCTGGTAGCGCCCTAACACTTTCTGGTTACTGTTGTTTACCGGAGCAGTACCTGGCTGCTTAGCATTAACCTCTGGGGTTCTGTCTATTTTGCTTCTTAGATGCCGCCAAAGGTATGAGTAACTACTATCAGTCTATTACCAAAGGAATAACTTCCACACCTCGACGGCCGTATGTTTCTTTTCTATTGTGATTGAATAAGTTAGTTTATGAACATGAAACAAGTTAACAACTTGATGTAAACTTATGGGATTTTTCAAAATCATTGCATATTTGCTTAGATTATGAAATTGACACATCCCAACTTTCTGATAATGGTTAGATTGTTAAAACTACAATTTAGAAGGGGATACTGCAAACATGACCGGAGTGTACGTCTAGAACCTTAATCCTGGGACTACGACTCTGCAAGTCCTGATATGGATTCGCAAAAAGCATGGACTTATGTTTTCAAACTCTAATAGGGTTCATGATGACCCAAATTGTGACATAGCTGTAAGCCACGGGTGGTAACTCTTTCGATAATAATCTTTGTTGAGTGCGGCCCAAATGCGTTTTTTTTTTTTTATTATTTTTATATACGCTTTTTTGGTAGAACCTGCAGATGAATTGTAAATTGAGGTAGGTGAAATATTCACATTGAACAATCTTGTAGTTTGAAGATCTGGTAGTCTGGTAGACACTAGACAGTGGGGGGCTTAGTAAATGTTATTGGAAGCGGCTGCCTAATTAATCTTGCTTGCATTTATTTTTCCATCTTCATGAAAGTGCAAAATTGAAAGAAGTAGACCACTAGAGTACTGGACCCAGTCTTTATGCAAGGCTTAAAGAGAGCAATATCTTTTCTGGAACCTAGTTGTATTATAGAGTATAATTTACTTTTGTCATGATTGTTTTTGTAATTTTAGACTGAACTATTAGTTCTATTTGCGGTGGCTTTCTCAAATATGGTTGCTGTCTGCGAGCTCCAACTTAAAGGGCACCAGACAGTGATGTTTAATTTATTAGACAGAATTGGGGGTTTTTGGTTTTATGATCAGGAAGTCGAACCTGGCGCACAGGGTTACAAGTTACAACAATGTAATTTTTTTGTAGGCCTATAAATAACACCGCGTGAACCTCCTCCAGGTCCTTGTGGGCTTCTTGGGTTTTTCTATACCGAGCGGACACAAAGACCCAAAAATTCATCGATTTACAAAGAAGTGCTGTCATTGTAAATGATTCTGCAATTTGGTATGGAATCGCTGTGTTGATTCGGTCTAATTTGGACATGGTTTGAGATTGGGATAGGGTGGATAGGTGGGGCCGGTGGGCAGTTGATCACTTGATTGGCGGTTTCAAGTGAGGAAAGAAATAGGCTGAAATTAGGAGTAATTTTTGTAAGCTGTGGTAGACTGGCAGTATGTAACAATCTTAGTGCCTGGGTAGGAGTTGATGTACCAAATACTTGTTTCTCTGTTTAACTATCATCACACCTATAAGTGTCTCTGTTTGGTCCTCCCATCCTCTAACATAATTATCTTTATGGAAATGGAGTTTGTTCGCGAACTTGGTAGTTAGTGTTTTTTATATTTGGTCCCAGTAGCGTTTTAACACAACTTTCATCACGGGTCAGCAAAAACAGCTTCTTTTTATTTTTAATACATGGCTTGTGTTGCATACATCACACCTCTTTACGTTGAGCTATTGAGGCAATTGTCAATTAGTTATCATCTTGTCTCATGTTCCACAGTCCATACTAACTTTGAGGATTACTTCCGTGCTCTGTTTCTGGACGCAAATGGTATCTTAAGCATTGATGAC
>VHZZ01001195.1:1650-12713 GCA_009801015.1 Silene noctiflora | reverse complement strand
ATATTCATTTTAACTCGATCAATTTCTAGATTTTTCATATTCATCCACTTATTTTTGAAAAATAACAATCTCTTCTAAATCATAATTCCTATAGGTGTTCACATACAGAGCCGCGGTTTTTCCATTAACATTTATAAAATCACATTTTTGAAATTCTTTTTTTATTATTATCATAAAATAAATTTTTATTCGACAATAAATAACAACAGGAATATCTTGTATTTCACGGTAAGATATCCTTTCTCATAATCAATACATTTAAAAAGTACATGCTCATGTACACTTTCAATGTTGACATCATTTAGACAAAAAAATTCACATGCAAATACATTGTCATTTCCATTAAACAATTTAGCATTTATCCTATTTCTATATATTCACTTTATGGCATGATTTGGAAAACAAGTACGATATAACCATTTAATGATAAAGAACATTTATGAAACATTTTAGTTGAAGTACGCTCTCATTTATATATATCATGCCAAATTATCTCTCCATACTTAGAATAAAAAAATTCAATATTTATACTATCATAAATAATAAACGGCTTATCGGTGTCCGATAAGATATTTATACTGCTATAAATCAAATATATTTTCATAATAATTGCATTAAACCAAAATATAACTTCATCATCTCCTTATAATTACATTAAGCCAACTAACACTACAATAAAATCCAATAACAACAACAATTATAACAATAGTTGTGGCATAACATTAGTAAACGTGGCAATAGTTATGACAAAATACTAATAAATCGGGGCTAAATTTTAGTAAATTGAGGCAATATACTGAAAAAAATATATATAAAAAAACATACATTAACTAAAACTATGAAAGAACAAACAGTAATACAGAATTGCCAAAACAAAAAAAATTGTAAAATTGAAGACAAATAAAATAACTTAACGCTAACAAAGTGGTGAGCTTGGACTAAGGGTATCATGAATAATCAAAGAGCTCAGATATTCGGAATCCAGTGTTTGTGGTAATTTAAACATAAAGGGTTATGTTGATTACGATGCTGAAATTCTTGATGGCTCGTATTTTTGGGACAAACAGTTATGCTCTTTTGTTCAAGGTCGAAATGGATTTGCGGCTGTGCATTATTCTCTATTCTCTAATGTAGTTGAAGCCTATGTGAAGGTTTTTATGAATTTCAAGATGGAACGTGTTGTGTATGGATGTGTCACAACCCAGTATCGTTTCTTCGACTATTCGTCAAGTTACAACAAAAGACACTATAGAAATGTGTTATTCATGAAAACTCAAGATAATGCGGTTCAACAGAGCATTGATGGGTCAATACCGCTTTCAAGGTCTTCTATTGTTGTGCCATCGTACTCCTCTCTTATCATGAACGTCGACCTATCGTCGGCAAGCTCGAGGCAAAAGTTTTCAGAAATTGTGGAGATGGAGATCGGAGAGAGTAGCAAGGTTATCGAGAAAGATGATTGTATTCTTCGTATCGAAGTAGATTGGTGTGAGATTAAGTAGGAACCTGTTTTAGATGTTGGAGGCATGTTTAGTTGGGTGATGTCGTATTGTCTTTACCTAATGTTATCGAACTTGATTAAGTCTAGCTTGTTGTGTTTATGGGATAATCTAGAAAATATCATTTTATGTTTGAACTTTGAAATGAAAGACATGGTTGGATTGTGAAATATTTATTTTGCAAGACCAAGTTTGTTTAATGTGGCGTGCTTGGATATTTGTCATGGTTGACTATTTTTATTTGCATTTGACGTATGAACTCAAGGAACTGTCATACTCGGTTGTATAACAGCTCCTTATCTGTTGAAGACTATGGTTTGATGTTCTGTGTAAAGGATGAGGTTAAGTTAGTCCGTATTAGTCTTGGTGCAACTCGGGTTTATATACCCGGGAACTTCCCAATCGGGTGCTTACCCATCTACAAAGGCCACATTCGAAAATGACTATTCATTCGATGAGTTGCGTTGTTTTACTCCATACTACCTTAGTTTCATTAGTTTATCTTACCGATATTGACATATTGTATTAGTTTTAGATAATGGATGTATTATGGGCTCAACGAGTCTAAACATTATGTAATACATCTTTTCACCACTAAAAAAAAAAAAAAATCAACAGTGAGTTCGATCCTTGAAAACGCAGGCACTCTTGGGTTTGACTACTGTTTTCACAACGGATGTATAATCGACGTGGAAATGAAAGGAGGTTGTGAGACGTACCGAAAAAATAACTAGATTTTACGGAAAAAATCGGAAATATTATTGTTGTCTTCAAATAACTTGATTATTTTTACCCGGTTGTACATGTTCAATTGTTTGATTTTGATCCGTAAACAATAATAATATAAGTCGATAATAAAGTATAGGATAAAATTTTGACGGATTTCTTGTCATCCAAGACTTAATAAAACAAATAGATTGGCATCGTGTATATTTCCTTTGTCTCAATTATTTGTTTGTTTATCTTTCGTATGAAAGAAGTATATGCGAGTCTTGAGGAAGGGGAAACACAAGCATAATAATAATCACGTTAAAATTGCCATTATTTTTCTTGGCTTACAAGATAACATATTAACCTATTAACATACATATCCGTACATTCATACAATAAATACATGCTTTCGATCATCCGTCATTGTGCCAAAACCAAAAAAACCTAAGGATCGAAAACAACCTTTAACAATCCCGTAATCTTCCTTACAATAATAATTTTTGTGCCTTAAGAAGATGAGTCTTACTATATTGAAAGCATGATTAATATTGGCAGCCGGAACTATGTGCGGAATATATATAGCTCAAAACTTTAATGTCCCGAATTTTAGAGGTCGCGCCGATGAATATTTCAGGAAGAGCAAGGGAACTACTCTCAACTCCGACATTGCTTCTCATGACACCATCTCTTCTTCTATTGGGTCTAGTTCAAATTAATCGATTCATCTCTGTAAGACCGTTGAATGGTGTATAACGCTATTATTGTTGCAAGCTATGCAGTGGTCTTATATTTTAGAATGTTTAGTTAGTTAATCGGCTACTAATTTGACAATTTTATTGTTAATTTGACAATTTTATTACATGATATTTGTTAATGTTAATGTTACGTCTTTTGAACTATGTTCAACTCGTTAATGTGAAACAAACAGACGCACCAAAACAATATTTCTATTTTTATGACGAAGTCTTCTTCACCGGACCTATGATACCGGGCTTACAGTCAAACTTTTTTTTTTTTGGAACAATCAAACTTAATGTTTCAGAATAAAAACACTTAGAGCAATAGCAATAGTAGTTTTTATTCTGGGGTTTGTCAATAAGAACTCAAATTAACAAGTTCTTCTATTGCAATTATAAGTTTGTTCTTAATTTTAAGAATTAAGTTCTAAAATAAGAACTTGGTTTGTTCATACATGGAGATTTAGTAACCAATAAACATACTTTGAAAAATTGTGAAAGACCAATTACTTCTTTTATATTCTCCACTTAAGAACTTTATATAAATGTCATCTATTGTAGATAAAAGTTCTTAAACATTGAAACTAATAAAATATGATATGGCATAAGAACTTTATATAAAGTTCTTTTATTGCTATTGCTCTTATATTCCTATTTCCTTCTATATTAAAATTCTAAGAATTCTGTATTGTATATGTTATTATAAATTTATAATGCTGTTCATTCTTGGCTTCTTCGATTCAGTTTCTAGGCGAGTATGAATAGTGTGATAACGAGTATGAATGTACATAGTGATCGCGAGTGTATTTGAATAATAAAAACAAAAATAATGATTATGACTAATTAAATACTATAAACGAAATGAAAAAGTAGAAAACAAGTTACTTTTTTTTGTCTTCAATTAAATATGTATTCGTCAAGTATAAAATATTATGGCTAATTAAATATTACTTTTAGTTAAATATTTTATATGTTATGTTTTAAATACTTTGAAGTTAAACCTAAAAAGATAAAATTTGAGAAAGTTCAACCTATTTTATTTACAGGTAAACTTTCAACCATCATTATATATAGTTGAATCATTATATATAGTTGTTTAAAAAAAAATTACAAATTTCTTATAGATATGTTTAATATATAGCACATGCAAAATTCAGTCAAGACATTTGAATAAGTTGAGTTTGGATCTCATATGTTTGATACATAAATATCACACGTTATACATAAAAAAGTAAAAACTACATAAAATTATATTCACAGTGACCTTTGGTCACGCTCACTTTGATACCATGATAGATCAACCATCTCAACCAAAACCTTAAGGTGATGGTTGAGGCTCAACTATAATATTTACTAGTTTTATGCCCGTGCAAATTTGCAGGAGATTGAATATTTTACAATTTGGCAAAATGCATAAATAGTGGGGAAAAAGTTATGATGTAATAGCATGATAATGCAAAATATATAATAGAATAACTAATATAGAGATAATATCGTTCAACGCTTGGAATAACGCCCAAATATCAATAATACGAAAAAATAATTAAATAGTAATAGCAATAACAGATTATGAGGCTAAAATCCAATATCGAAGTAAAGTCCTAACCCATACACATGGTTATATACTTATATATGCATTCTTCAAATAATTATTTTGTATTTTATCTCTTGACAATATTAAATCTAAATATTTATTTTGTTGATTTATTTTTTCTTTTCATCTACTCATAACTTATTATTCATCTATTTGTAAATATTTACTAGTGTTTCATTTAAAGCTTTTGTTGAGTGTTTCATTGTTTAGATTTATCTTTATATATTTATTAAAAATAATTTAAAGTTTGGGTATTTTTTTCCCCAACCTACTTATTTTCATGAAAAAAGCTGGTTATTCCAATCTAGAATGATTAATAATCTAACATTCAAATCTAAATTTATGTTATTTTAGAACAATTTAAATTTGGTTTTAAAAAATAGTCATTGTTATTAAAATTATTTTCAAGATCCAAATTTATTTTGTTTTGGAATGATTAATGTTATAACTATCAACATTATTTTTTATTAATCTTTTAATATGTATTTTTGCAAATTTTTGGATGGATACACTGATTATCGGAATAAATATTTTATAAAACTATATCCTATAGAAATATTAGAAAAGACTAATTTAACAATTGACAAATAAAAATTGTACAAAATATGGTTGCTCTCTAGCGCATAGCACAAATTTGATTATATAAATTAATGTAGTAGTTGGGTCCTACCACAGTACCACTACTATGAAACAAATGAAACTTAAATAGAGACCAAGAGAACACGAAAAATCCCGTAGAAAGAGGTATCTCTAATCGGCAATAGGGGACGTAACATCATCGGTTCACGCTTCATCCCAATTCATCTAGTGAAGGCCCAATTGCACTGATGCTATCAACACTTATATGGGACGTGATTTTGATCTTATGACACAAATTCTTATTTAAATTTGCACAATAAAAGCGCCATGAGGTAGGGTTCAATGCATGGGGTTAAATGATCTCTTCTTCTAAGCACTTATTGTAATACCCGGTTATTGTAGGACCCGTACGAGAGCCTCGGGATGCGTGAGAGGATCACCGCACGTGATAGGGGACTAATTGGGAGTAAAGTATAGTCATACACTAGACCAAGTAGAACTTTTACTATACCTAGTAAGTCTACAATGGACCGAGCAGCGGACCGAGAAGGTGGCACTCGGCCGAGTACAGCGGTATTCGACCAAGTGAGTGAAACTCGGCCGAGTGGACTTGGTCACTCGACCGAGTGGCACTATGCAGTACCCGACAAGATCCAATTTCGATACCTTACCCTAATTTATTTCATTCTTTCTCCTTATCTCTCAAAATCCTCTCCCTTCTCTCTAAAACCCTCACAAACACCATATTATGGGATTCAAGCTTGGATTAGAGGATTTCTCACCTTGTTCATCATTCCTTTCACTTAAGTAAGTTAAGATCTACTATTCCCTAGTTTATTTGAACCCTAACTTTTGGGGGTTTTGTTATGGGTAATTTTTTTTTTGAAAGAAAAGAACAATTCATTAATAGAACATCATATGGCACTTACAAAGAATACGTATAATAGAAAACAAATCTAATGGAAACCAAAGAAAAATACTTTTCTTATAAACTAGGGATCTCAAAATAGCATCTAACAATTCGGCTCGTCCTATTATCGCTATCTTCATGAGCTTTTGAGGGGATCCTTCGTTTGATTCATTATGAGATAAAATTTACCTCCGACTGGTTCCAAAGATCGTTGACAAATCACTTGTACCCTTTGAAAGAACACGCTACGAACCATCAACGAACTACTCTTGACTATATTACTGATGAAACTAAACCCACGAATAAATGGAAAACCCCCGAAATAAGGGACTGATAAACGATTCTCACCAAAAGGGAGACTTTTATTGAATAGAAAATAGATCTGCATACTATTAATTGAAATGGAAAATAAATCTGGGGCTTACCACCGCGTATAATTTATGGAGGCTAGGGTTTTTAGAGAATTTTTTTTAGAGAGAGAAGTGTAGAAAGAGAATTTAACAAGGATATTCAGTTATGGGTAATTAATTAGTAATTAGTATGTGTAATATGGATAATTAGTGTGTAATAATAACGGGTTTTGTATTGTATTATAGTGTAGGATGTATTGTGATAGTTGTTACATGGTTTGTATAGGATGAGACGGTTTCATAAGACATGATTATGTCGGATTCGAGTAGATTATGGAGATTGCTAAAAGGTAGATTAATCCTACTCGGTTTTGATAATGTAAATGTGTGTTTGTGTGCATTTGTCACTTAGAATCCATGGTAGAAGTAGTGTTGCATTCACTATGGTAATGGAAATTGGTAATGAGATTCATATGTGTCGGAAATGCATTACATCATGAGGTTGGTTAGTGACGACTAGAGAGTCAGTATGTTTGGATACTTTGGTATGCGTATGGCATGGTTCAAAGTGTGTCTCATGGAAAGTCATATTCGGTACATTGCGTTTCATGTTTGCATTCATGTGGTTGTTGTACATGTTGATAGTGGTTGGTGTAACACCCCTATACTCTGAGGCACCTTACCAAGGACTACCTCTGAATACAGGGATGCTACCATCTCGGTTTTCCGATGCAGTGAACATCATAGAAACAATAAAGAAACATCATTATTATAAATTTTGTTTTAAAGAATACAAAAGTCATCTCCAAATACGGAGTACATGGCCAAAACTGAAAGCAAAGTATAAAACTACTGTTGTCTGCGGAAGCTACTACTATCGTGACTCCACCCTGCTAACCCCACCGCGCAGTTAGCAAGCATCATAGCCATTACATGCTATACAATCTGCTCACCATCCCCGAATGAATCATCACAGTTTTCAAAACGTTACACGGGGTCAGTCAGCTGAACAACTATATACAACATAAAGTAAACAACGAGTAAAGTATACAACACCGCCACCTCCAACACCAACCATCACCACACAACACAAGTAAATGACTACACACCGAAGTATGTAGCCCTGCTAGTGGAAAACTGCAGCCAACCACCTAAACCACCCACAATATGTAACCGACTACACATCGAAGTGTAGCCCTGCCAGTGGAAGACCGCAGCCAACCACCTAAACCACCTACAATACGTAACTGACTACTCACCGAAGTGTATAGCCCTGCCAATGGAAGACCGCAGCCAACCACCTAAACCACCCAGATACCCATGTCCCTTAATGTGCACATCCCCCATACGCTAAGAGAGCGCAGGAGGCGAACAATGGGGGTGAGACCACCTCTCACAATGACTCACAAACAATATCAATCACAACCATCTCCAACAACCATCACACCAACTCCGCCATCACAATACATCACAATCATGAAATCACATCATACAATACATCATATCGTCACATTATAAGCATACAATTCAACAGGCAACTGAGTAGGAAAACCTACCTTATCAGCAAACAAGTACAAACAAGTGATCAAAACTCTTCTTCTACGAATTCTCATACTATAATGAAATAAATGTATTCAATTAAGACAAAGTCCCCACAAAATCCCCAAATCATAATTTAGGGGTCATACAACAAAGTAAAAGACTCAATCCGACACTTACCTTTGCGAATCCGATCTTAAGACACATAGAAACACCCACAATCGCTTAGATTTACGTCGCAGGAATGAAGAATAAAAGGAGAAGCAGTACGAAGTTTAGGGTTTTAGTTTTTGAAAGCGAAATTATGAATACTACTTCCCGATCTACTATTTATACTTTCCGCGGAAAAACCCGATACGAACCGGACACTCGATCGAATAAGTGATACTCGACCAAGTAGACGACACTCGACCGAGTGCAGGCCACTCGATCGCGTGCGTCGCACTCATCCGAGTTTCCGACTCCAGAACACTGACAGACTGACACAACTGGGCACTCGGTCGAGTACCCTGTACTCTACCGAGTGTCTTTATAAAGAAAACACCGAGTATTATAGTTGAACACATTAATGGCTTGAGTTAGGGAGGGACACGTGTGGTTGAGACACGTCGTCTGGCAGGGGTTACGGTTAGCGCCCGGTACCACGAGTGTGTCCCGAGTATCTTTTTACAGACTGCGGTACGACTGTTTTAGTGGGCGGTGTTGCGGTGCCGTCACCGAGTTGTGGGTACGTCTGGGTGTGTCTCGGTACCGATATGATGTTGGTGGAATCGTGTCTCATTCATAGCATTGGCATGTTGCATATTTAAATATCGTGTTGTGTCTTATTATCGAAACTGACATGTTTGGGTTGTATGTAAATTGTCACGTATTTCCGGGGTGGCTTGTGTTAGTCCATATGATATTTCCGATCATATGAGACGCAGTTTGCTTACAGATTGTATTTGGTTGTTACACGGGAGACGACACGAGTTCCGAGCCTTGAAGCCGAGTTACATAGAGGATGTAGTCGAAAGATGAGTTTTATAACGTATAGTCTACTTTTGTTATTCATTTATATTAAATGTTTCTTACTCGTAATTCCGATTTCACTGCCTCGGGAAACCGATATTGTAACATCCTCCCATCATCTAGGCTGGGTAAGAAGGGGTGTTACACTTATTCTTCACTCTAACCATCTCGAATCCCGTTTCACTTGACTCGGAATTTTCTAAACTTCACGACATGCTCTCTTACGCGCTAATGCTTGCTCCAAATTTTTCATCTCTTTGGTGATCATCGATCAAGTTTTTGGAAATCGACATGTAACGTCTCCAATCCTACAAAACACGATAAAACACATGAAACACCACCTACAAGGCGATATTAGCTCATAAAATCATTCCAAAAAGTGAATAAATCATATAAACAGAGCTAATATAAAACGGAAAAATATATAAATACTAGACACATCATACAACCATTAAGTAATCTGTCAAAAATTATAACATTTACTAATTCATATTAAGGCTCCGTCGAGCCCTAAATAAAAAGACTACTCACTAACCACAATTATGTCTACTACAACAATTGTAATAATACAAGAAAGCTAATTGAAAAACTAGATTATGTTAAAGATAATTGAGTGGAAATGAGAAATCATAACTGCAATTTAATATGAAACTATTGTTTATTGTTTTTGCGTGTCTTCTAAACAGTAAATCACCTACATTATAAAGGCGATCATTTGAGCTTTCAAATTTAATTATACACGTATGTTTAGAACAAATCGTTAGTGTAAATACATTGCATGTATATTCATCCTACGGTTTGGGTTTTAATTAGTGCATAAAGTTTTTCCAAAACATGATTTTTTCATGAATTAAGAAATTAATTTGAGATGTTTCTTGTGGTAAATATTAGTAGAATCCTTTGCTATTATAATAGCGATCATGTTTCCCTCATAAATTTTTCAATGTGTTTTTTTGTTTAAATGAGCGCACTTGTCGAGAAGAAGAATCGAACCTTCAACCTCACAGTTGGAGTGAACTCTTACCACTTGAACTAGCTCTTGTTCTTGTAAATTATTCAATGTACGTATGTAACATCAACCAAATTGAATGTTTCATCACTTAATGTTCAATGCACCGACATTTGCAATTATTCATGTTTTCTTCATTATTTATTTATTTGTAAGATGATGATCCTGTCAACATTTTATTTACTAGCCGTCTTTCATTTTATTTTGGACTACTTTGTCTTTATTTTATGGACTTGGAAGGTTTTGAATTTGAGCGTGAAGTTCCTATCTATTTTATCTTTCTTTATTAATCATCTCGCTACACTGATCAACTAATACCAGCATCAGAGTAGCTCATTCCTACAAATAATTATACGAATCACAATAAGACGTTTTAAGAATGATTTTATTATTAATATGTATTACTCCCTCTATTCAAATCCAACACTTACATTTACCTTTTTCACGTATGTCAATGCACGTTTTATATCGTTTATTTCTCTTAATACATATTTGTAGAAATTCTAAAAAATTCGTATTTTTGTTGCTCTTTGAAACGAATCAAACAAGATCCCACATGACTATATTATCTCTTATAGATAGTGAGAAATTTTAACAAAACTCTCTAATTGTGAATAGTGTACAAAATGAACTGTGAATGTTGGATTTGAGGGGAGTATAATACCGAGAATCTATGTAAAACTATAAGAAATAAGTATATAAAATATAGTAAATTATAAGCTTATTAGCGCACTAGAAAAAGATGGTGTTGTGAGAAAACGTGTCTAATTCGCCATAAGTTTCCTCAATGTGTCTGCTCTTCCTGAATTATTTATCGACACGACATCTAACATCAGGGACATTGTAGTTTTGATATTTTCCCCGTATAGTTCCACTGCAAATATAAAACATGCCCTAAAATACCCATCTTTTGTAAGGTTGTTTTTTATCTTCAAGTTTTTGGTTTGACACTATTGATAAATGATGTAGCATTTATTTACAGTACGAATGAATGATTATATGTGCGTGTTTTGGTTAATGCACTTGATAGATCACAAAACATTTATTATAATATAGACAATAAACAATTTCTTACTTAATTTCACACCAATTTACCTCAATACGAACAATATAATTATGTCTCT
>VHZZ01001194.1:77759-96236 GCA_009801015.1 Silene noctiflora | reverse complement strand
GAAATGGTGTCTAAATTAGGTCTTAAGACCACAAAACATCCCCATCCCTATGTCTTGCATTGGCTCGATAATGGTAGTAGTGTCAAAGTTACAAAACAGGCCCGTGTGAACTTGATTATGGGTTCGTATGTTGATGAGATATTGTGGGATGTTATACCCATGGATGCTTGTCAAATCTTGTTGGGTCGACCTTGGCAATTTGACCGGGATGTATTGCATCGGGGAAGAAGTAATGAGTATGAATTGAGGGATAAGGCAAAACACATTGTGCTCAAGCCTCTATCACCTCAAGCCAGTCGTGTTACTGCTGCTAACACGGTTCCCAAGGCTGGTATGTCATTGTTAATTGGAGAACGGGATGTGGAGCGTGCTATTGATGATGGTGAGCGAGTTTTCTTACTTGTTGCTAAGGAAACTTTGAGTTCTAATGCTGTTTTGCAGGAGCATGACCGAATTGATGAACTCCTTGTTGAGTTTAGTGATGTATTTCCCGATGACTTACCTACTGGTTTGCCTCCAATTCAAGGCATTGAACATCAAATTGACCTTATTCCAGGCTCGTCTATTCCAAACAAGGCTGCTTATCGATGTAATCCCGAAGAAACGAAAGAACTTCAAAGGCAAATTGAGGAATTAATGGCTAGGGGTTATGTTCGTGAGAGCCTTAGTCCATGTGTTGTTCCGGTGTTGCTCGTGCCAAAGAAAGATGGGTCGTGGAGGATGTGTGTTGATAGTCGTGTCGTGAACAATATAACAATTAAGTACCGCTTCCCAATTCCAAGACTCGATGATATGCTTGATGAGCTTCATGGTTCGGTTTTTTTTCTCTAAAATCGACCTTAGAAGTGGTTACCATCAGATTCAGATGCGTGAAGGTGATGAATGGAAGACGACTTTCCAAACGAAGCACGAGTTGTATGAATGGACCGTCATGCTTTTCGGTATTACAAATGCTCTGAGTACCTTCATGAGATTGATGAATGAGCTATTTAAATCCTTCTTAGGCAAATTTTTTGTTGTTTATCTTGATGATATATTGGTGTATAGAAAGAGTGTTGTAGACCATCTTGAACACTTGAGGAAACTATTCGAATGCTGCGAAGTCAGAAACTTTATGGGAAGCGTGAGAAATGCTCTTTCCTTGTGGAGAGCGTGGTTTTCTTGGGATACGTGGTATCCAAGGATGGTGTCTCGGTTGATCAATCAAAGATTGAAGCAATTCGATCTTGGCCGGAGCCCAAAACAGTTAGTGAGGTACGATCTTTTCATGGGCTTGYTTCGTTTTATCGTCGATTTATTCGAGATTTCAGACCATTACTTGCCCTATTACGGAGTGTTTGAAGAAGGGAAGTTTTGATTGGGGCGAGGCTGCCAAGCAAGCTTTTGAAACGATTAAGGATCGGTTATGTACCGCTCCCATCTTGGCTTTACCCGACTTTACTCAACTTTTCGAGGTCGAGTGTGCTGCTAGTGGCATGGGAATAGGGGCTGTTTTGAATCAAGGGAAACGACCTATTGCCTACTTCTCGGAGAAATTGGGTGGAGCTCGATTGAATTACAACACGTATGACAAGGAATTCTATGCTATTGTCCGGGCTCTTGATCATTTGAGTCACTATCTTCGTTCGAATCACTTTGTGTTGCACTCCGACCATGAGTCTTTGAAGCACATAAATGGGCAGCAAAAACTAAATCCGAGGCATGCGAAATGGGTTGAGTTCTTGCAATCATTTCACTTTTCGTCCAAGTACAAAGATGGAAAGAGTAATGTTGTGGCCGATGCTCTATCACGGCGTTACTCATTGCTGTCCACACTCGATGTCCGTTTCTTGGGCTTTGAAACTTTGAAAGATTACTATGGTGAAGATGGAGACTTTGGTGCAACATATCTTGAGTACAAATCAGGGGCTAAGGGAGAGTATCTAATTCATGATGGTTTTCTTTTCAAAGGGAATTGACTTTGCGTTCCTAAGGATCCTATTCGAGAGCTACTTGCAAGGGAGGTTCACGGTGGTGGGTTGGCTGGTCATTTCGGCGTGGCTAAGACCATGGAGATCTTGAAAGAACATTTCTTATGGCCACGAATGCAAAAAGATGTTCTTAGTATCGTGGGTAAGTGTGTTACTTGTCACGTTTCGAAAAGCAAGTTCAAGCCGGGTGAATATTCTCCTTTACTAATTCCGGTCAGACCTTGGGATGATGTCTCAATCGACTTCATTGTTGCTTTGCCATGCACTCAACGTGGTAAGGATGCTATCATAGTGGTAGTCGATCGATTCTCAAAGATGGATCACTTTGTTGCTTGCAATAAGACTGATGATGCTCCTCATGTGGCTGATTTGTATTATCGGGAAATTGTAAGATTACATGGCATTCCAAGAACTATTGTGTCGGATCGGGATTCTAATTTCTTAAGTTACTTTTGGAATACATTATGGAGAATGGTGGGTACTAAGTTGTTGTTTAGTACTTCTCATCATCCCCAAACCGATGGGCAAACCAAAGTCACAAATCGAACCTTGGGTACTTTGTTGCGTGGCCTGGTAAGCAAGGCACAAAAGGATTGGGATCTCAAGCTTTCTCATGCTAAGTTTGCTTATAATCGGTCGCCTACTTATGCTACTAGTYATTCTCCTTTYGAGATTGTGTACGGTATTAATCCTTATCTCCCTTTGGATTTAATTCCGTTACCTAAGGAAGAATTGGTGCAAAAAGATGCTGAATCAAAGCTGAATGCAATGTTGAAGCTCCATGAGCAAGTTCGTGCCAGAATTGAAGCCGTGAATGCAACCTATCAACGCAAGTCCAATAAAAATAGAAAGCCGAGAGTGTTTGAAATTGGAGACTTGGTTTGGGTACATTTGAAGAAGGAACGATTTCCGAGTAAACGCAAGAATAAGCTCATGCCTAGGGCAGAGGGTCCTTAAAAAATCGTGGATAAGGTCAACAACAATGCTTACAAAGTTGAACTTCCCGGTGATTATGGTGTACATGCCACTTTTAACGTGGGTGATCTCTCTCCTTACTTGGATGACGATGGCCTTGCTGAATTGAGGTCAATTCCTTTTCAAGGGGGAGGGGATGATACGACCCAAGCTAATGATTCGGAGTTGATGGATGAGCTGGTTGTGAACACTAGTGGAGATGGTTCGATGAGTTTGGTTCGAAGTTCTTGTTCTATGGGCTTACAACATTCTGCCTATGTGAATTTGCCAAGTATGGAGCAAGAAGCACCCTTGGGCTGATGATGGCACGCGCCCCAAGGTGAAGACGGTCCAAGCTAGACGTTTTTTCTTTATATTTCAGCTTATGTTAAAATAAGATATTTAGTTGTTTAATTGTTGCATTTAACTTAAGACGTTTCATTCCTAGCTTTAATGTTGTAATTAAGTGAAGAGTGATTGCTTAAACTTTTCACTTTTCGAGCTCTTGGACTGTTCAATCAGGCTATATAATGCCTTGGTTGATTAAGAAAAAAATCATCCTGGAAATTACAAACAAACACTTGTGTTGAACCTCGTTTCTCGATTAGAAACAAAACTGATTTGATTGAAACGCGATTTCGATTAAATTGCCGAGTTGTTGATCAATAGGTCTTGATCTCACTCACCTTTGTTGAAGTAATAGGTCTTGCTTGTTCAAAATACTATCCCAAACATTCAGATTGCGCGTACCTAGCACGGACATTCTGCTTTATCTTTTTGCTGGATTAAACCCTTTTCTGACAGTTCACGGAATTGTTCAAATCCCATAAAACCCAAAATAAACAAACCAATTCGTGCTCTGTTCAGTTGTTGATTTCGCTGCGACCTGCGAGTTTGTATTCTTGGAATTAAACTCGTATCATTTTATTGCCCCTTTATTTCAGCCGTTTAGGCGTATATGTGTGGAGTATTTTTGTCTATTTAAAGCATTGTATTCCCTAGCATTTCATATCAGATTATACATTGAATTTTCAGAAATCAAAACACTTGTGTTTTACCTAATTTAAGTGTGTTGCTAACATACCAAGTTATAGTTAGTAGTTTGATGCGTTCAAACTTAGCTAGATTGTCTCTCAATAGGTCTTGAGTGCAATCAACCCCATTGTCGAGTTATAGGTCTAGCTCGCCAAATATCAGTTCTGAGTGAGTTCGTTGTTATTGCAAATTTCACGGTTAGATTGGGTTGCACCTAGTGCATTCGGATCTCATCGTGTGTTTATTGTTCTAAGAACTCTGTTACCAAAACACGTTCAAACAGTTCACAACACCGTTCAAAAATTATAAAACATAACAATCTGACAGTTTCGACTACTGTCCAGTTCGACTAAATTCCGCTGCAACTCACGAGATCCATTCTTTGAATAAAATTCGTATCAAAGTGGTTTTTACATTGCATGAGTATTTCCAAAATTGAAATTAAAACATAACTCGTGAAATATGGCTAACATAAGGAATTCAATCAGCAGTACAACAACTCCCTCGAATAAAAAGCATGGTTATGTACCACTTACACAATATCCTTACCGAGTCCTGACTATGCTCACAACGTGTGCTTTCAAGGCAGTCACTCTTTAGATTTCACAATCACCTTGTTTAGCTACCAACAATAAGAAAAAATGACCACAATAAATTAATTACAATTAGAGAACATCACAAATTTACAAATAACATATATACATGGCACCATCTAAAAACAATATGAAGTTGGGACAAGAATATAGTGATTAAAAAAAATGAATACAGGTGAATAGCTAGTGGTGGAAGTTGACGTTCTTCGACCAAGAAAATAAACTTCTTTCATGATAATTATGACGGAGGGGTGACAAGTATGCTTTTGTGAGGGTTGTTTATGCTAAAACGTTTTAACTAACATCATCAGATCGTGAAGGACATTACCCTACCAGTTGAGGAATCTCCTACGCTACTAGGGCTTTGATTGTGAAGGACATTACCTTACTTGTCTTTGATTCCACAAAAGATACAATAAATTACATTATATGATAACTTACTACGACATGTCGACATTTCTAATAAATACCAACATAAGTAACATGGGTTTATTCTACTTTTTTAATGGAAGTGCTACAATAAAGTACTATGTATTGGCTTGTCAAACAAAAACTCCCTTCTTTACATAAGAAAGATTAAATGTATGCATCACCTATAAAATTTGACAGAGGCTTCAATGAATTTTGATTAGAGAAACAACTTGGTTACTATAGCTTAATTTAAAATGGGCCGCTTGGAGTATGCTTGTTGAAAACACATAATTAAAGGATACGAAACATACTAGTTTATTGATTTTTTCGACATCCACGTATGGTATCGATCCCAACACAATTATATCCACAATCATTTGGCTCTAGAAAAAGCAAGTAAAAAAAATGTTAGCAGCAGAGTACCACAGTTGTGAGTCATAATACACAAGTTAAATATAGCTTACTAAATAGGCATATGAATGCTTTCTCAAACTACGAATCACATATGTCATTAAACATAGATAAAACATAAAAAAAAAAAAAAGATGTTTCAGTGAAAACAGTATACAAAAATGACAACAGGGGATACTGACAGTTGTAGATTTTCTCAAGCAAAAACAAACATAAAGACAAAAAGTAGAATGTGTCTCAATATGGTAGCAATACAAGAGGAGACAAGAGGGTGAGATGAAAGCGGCAAGTAGTCTGACCATGAAAAGAAGGCAGCAATTAGTGACGAGCAAGGTGCCAGCTTCATTGGTATATGTTGACAAGGCGACCACCGCTGAACTACAAAATTATTATGATAACAAGAAACTTAAATTTCAGGAATGGCCAGTAACCTGAAGAAGTAACAAAAATTATTCTTTGGAGTGTGGAGTTTAGGGAACACAACTAGAAAATGAGGAGAAAAACAAACCTCTAATTACAACATCATAATACAAGCCTCTAATTTTCAGAAAAATAAACCTCTAATTACAAAGTACTAGATGAAACCTAGCTTTTCCATCCAAATCCAGTAGAGTAATTAAGAAACTACTATACAAAAACAAATAATTTATATGTGTCGTTATATAAGCATAATTATACCTATACTGTACAACTAATAAGGATACATGAATAAGGAAAGCTTCTACTTTATTATATTTTGACAGTGATGAATTCTTACCGGTGCTTGTGAATTTTGATATATTTAATTATGTGACCATACGTCACACCTTGCGTTAGAATGATTCTGGTACAAGCTCTTTTTGTTCAGTTTCTAGGTATTTTTCAAAACCAAGTTCTTTATAAAAATTCAGCTGATCCCAACCACGAGAAAGAAGAGAAGACTGGTGAGTTTTCTAGCTTCGTTTATGACTGATTTTAATCTTCTTCTTATTACGAATATCCGGGCAAAGCTTGTAAGACTAATGAGGAAGTCTGTGGGAGTATTTCTTGTCTGCTCTACTAAATAATTGAACAAATTAATTCAGAAACCAAAATAATTAAGCTACAATTGTAGTAGATTGATTAAAGAAGTAGGAAGAACCTAAAGGAGAGACGGCGGTACTGGTGGTGAGGCGATGGCGATGGATACGCGACACTGGTGGTCAACATAGAAAAAGCACCAAATGAAAGAAGAAGAAGTGAATGACATCCTGAATACAACACTTGTAAATAACAAAATCCAATAAAAAAATAAAAACATTAACGACATACCACAATATGGACAAGAGACAATACTTGCAAATTAAAAATATTAATCGAAAAAACAACTAAAAATATGATGACAGGACGGAAGGGTTAGTCTCGAGCAACTGTACCGCCAAATTTACACCGTCTAAACAATCAAATTACATTAAAAATAAAATTACTTAGGGTTTCGATTATAGGGATGATGAATTAGGGTTTGAATTAGATTAAAATGTGATTATAAATTTAGGGTTTTGAATTATAGCAGCGGTGTGTACTAATCTCGATTAAACCTTGAAGTATGTGACTAATCTCGTGACAAGGAGTTTACGACGGCTTGAGTAATGGGATTTCACGGTTGTCAACGGCGGCTGGAGATTGGGATTTCACAGTGATTAATGATATGATTGTGGGTTTCGCGCGCGTGGACTATATGTGAGGGTATGGCTAGGTCTCTGGGAAGTTGAAGATGATGTATGGAAATTGAAAGTCGTGATGATTGGGTAATTAGTGTGAATTCCAAAGGGTTTTTGGTACATTTATTTTTTGGGTAATTAAAGTCGGTTGTCGTTAATACCGTCACAAAAACATACGATGGCGGTTTTTTTTTTTTTACTTAAAAGCCTTGTCAAGTACTATTACCTTTAGCATTGTTATTAGCGTTGGTTGTTAATATAACCGTCACAATTGATTTATGGTGGAATTTATTATATGAAACTGCCATAAATAGCTACTACTATTACGCCGGTTCTTAATTTAAACCGCCATAATAGACCTCCTAAAACATGAAAAATTCGCTCTCGCTAGTTTTTTGGACGTTTTGCGGCGTCTCTATTAGAACCGCCACGAAAAAGGCGTCAGGATAGGGGTTTTTTCTACTAGTGATGGGTATTCGATACTGATTGTCGTTCTTACCTTTATAACCATTTACAGGGACTGGGAATCATAAGAAAGCTGGCAAAAGGGGATGTGGACCTTCAGATGGGGAACAGAACTAGAGTAGCTGTCGTCTTGTAGGAACATATGTACTTAGTATAGCTTCGGGTTATAAGTTGTATTTAAATAATTTTTATTATGTTACCAACTTTTTCTAAGAATATAATATCAAAGACAAAAGTTGTACTTTTTCACGTGATGACTTAGTTTATGGCCAAGCCTTTTCTATTAATGGTATATATATTCTCGACCTTACAAATAATGTTTATCACGTAGACAATAAAAGACTTAAAACAGGAGATCCCGATCATTCTTATCTATGACATTGTCTTTTAGGACAAATAAACGAGAAACGCATTAAAAGACTAGTATCGGCTGGTATTATTAAACAATTAGATTTTGAATCATTTGGCACATGCGAAGCTTGCCTCCTTCCCAAGATGAGTCGTGCACCTTTTTCAGGAAAGGGAACTCGAGCAAGTGAGTTGTTGGGTTTAATACATATAGATGTATGTGGCCCGATGACAATCACTGCAAGGGGAGACTATGACTACTTCATTACCTTTACTAATGACCTAAGTAGATATGGTTTTGTCTATAATGAGGTACAAAAGCGAAGCCTTCGAAAATTTCAAGGAATTTCAAGAAGAAGTTGAAAAACAATTAGATAAAAAGATTAAAACATTGGTGACCACGGTGGTGCTACGGTGGTTGTGTGGTTGTAAAGGCGTGTGTATGAGTCGTGGGTGTAGGGCTGGGGTTTTGGCCGTGTTTGGTGGTTGTTGGGGAAGGTGAGTGTGACGAAGGTGTTGGTGGTATCAAGGTGGTCAGGTTGGTGGTGAGGATGGCCTTGGTGGTTGACCGTGGTTGATCCAAAAATGCTTGACTCAAATGAAGATGACGAGGTTGTGTTAGATGTCAAAGACTTAGCTACAACAAACGACACTACTGCACACGGCGTCATTGGTGCGTGTCACTTGGGAGAACGGAAGAGTGCAGCGTGTGTTTGCATTGTTCTGTTAGGAATAGTATAATATTTCCCTAATTACAGTAGGAGTAGAATATCATAGTTGAATAAGGTTTCCTAAACCAGAAAGTGAAAACTTTCCTAATTAGTTTAGGAGTAGTTATTTTATTTCCTAATTTCAGTAGGATAGAGACAAGGCAATTGTAGTAGCTTTAGGAAAGTCGTATTTGTTTGTTTCTTATTTGTTTTAGGCGTAGGCGTTTCTAGCTAGTAGAGTCGGTCCTAGGGGACTATAAATAGAGTCGTTGTATTGTTATTTTTATTCATTCAAGTATTAATAAAATTCTAAGCTTTTGCCTTGCAATTGTTATTTCGGTTCGACGCGTTTTCGATCCAAAGTTGGTTATAGTTTGACGTGGTCAAGATCTAACTCGATCAAGGAGAAATAGGTCTTGCAAATTGGTCACCATTGTTCAAGTTATAGGTCTAACTTGAGTAAATATCCAATTGTTTCAATTTCTTACCAGATTTCGAAGCAAATATCTCGTTTTCATAATTGTTCATTATTCTTTGAAACCGCTTCCGCGCAAATTTCGTATCATTTTTGTTATCAGAGCCTCGGATATTGATTTCCCTAAATCTAGACGGTCCTAAACATGTCAAAGCCAAGTTGTTAGTTGAATTTCTGATTGTGATTGGAGTTCAAGGGTTAAACTTGACCAGGTAGTTCGAGGGTTAATCGGTTTTGCATCTCAGGAACAAGTTTCTAGTAATTTGTATTTCAAGGCGTGACGGTTGCAGAAAAAAAAAAGGTTACTGTTCACGTGCGTGGTAATATTTATCCGAGAAAAAAAAACTGAAAAAAAAAAAGACAAAAAGAAGAAGAGACATGGAAGGAGTGTTCGAATTTGAAAGCATCCACGAGGACAATGTTAAGTTTGATCCGACATTGTCTCCTATTTTCAACGATTATCACGGAGATGAGACATTGGAATCTATCAAGTTTCATGTTCAGCCAAGTTATTCGTTGGTCGAGTTGCAAACGAAGGGGTGTGTTGCAAATATGCGCAAATCTGCTTGTTCGGTATACTTATTTGAAGGCGTGGTTCATTATGAGTTGATTAGGCTTATGCACGGAGAGAGGTGGGGTGGTTGGCACAAGGGAATTCCGAAGTTAAGCGCAAGGACAAAAAAGAAACTAGGCGCTGACGGTGGCTTGGGTATACATGCGAGTTTGTTGCTGATATTTGTCATCCAAGACACCTGGTTGCTCGTATCGTTCAGTTTTGACCCTGGCAGTATTAAAGAATTGAGGACAATTCTTTTCAAAAGGGGAGGGGATGATCCAAAAATGCTTGACTCAAATGAAGATGACGAGGTTGTGTTAGATGTCAAAGACGTAGCTACAACAAACGACACTACTGCACACRRCGTCATTGGTGCGTGTCACTTGGGAGAACGGAAGAGTGCAGCATGTGTTTGCATTGTTCTGTTAGGAATAGTATAATATTTACCTAATTATAGTAGGAGTAGAATATCATAGTTGAATAAGGTTTCCTAAGAACAGAAAGTGAAAACTTTCCTAATTAGTTTAGGGGTAGTTATTTTATTTCCTAATTTCAGTAGGATAGAGACAAGGCAATTGTAGTAGCTTTAGGAAAGTCGTATTTGTTTGTTTYTTAGTTRTTTTARGCRTAGGGAGTCRKTCCTAGGGRACTATAAATAGAGTCGTTRTATTGTTATTTTTATTCATTCAAGTATTAATAAAATTCTAAGCWTTTGCCTTGCAATTGTTATTTCGGTTCGACGCGTTTTCGATCCAAAGTTGGTTATAGTTTGACGTGATCAAGCTCTAACTCGATCAAGGAGCAATAGGTCTTGTAAATTGGTCACCATTGTTCAAGTTAGAGGTCTAACTTGAGCAAATATCCCATTGTTTCAATTTCTTACCAGATTTCGAAGCAAATATCCTATTTCATTATTGTTCATTATTCTTTGAAACCTCTTCCGCGCAAATTTTCGTATCGGTGGTGGCCTTGGAGTCGTGTGAAAGGAGGGTGGTTGCCGTGGGTTAGCCGTGTGTTAGGTGTTAGTTTTTGAGTAAGTCTCGTAATTAGTTACGTAATTCGTGTTCGTTTTCGTGTTCGTAATTTATTTTACTTAATTATTAATTTGTTAGCAAAATTAGTAATTTAGTATACTTATGTTGATAAGTGACAGTTTTATCGAGGAATGCTTTGGATTTCATTGCTTATTTTATTACGCGGAGTATTTACTTACGAGGTAGGATAACTACTCAACTATTGGTATTTCTATTTGATGTGAATGGATGGTTATTAATGATTTATATCATGGATGATTATTGTATTCCATTATTGTTTGTATTATTTGCATTGCATTCATGGAATACTACATTGGTTGCTATATTGTGAGTTTTCCTCAGGACTGGTTCTGCAGGACCTTTTTTGAGAGGTTTTCCTGAACTTCGGTTGGGATGGTTTCCTCAACTTCGGTTGGTAGGTTTTCCCCGGGCCAGGGATTGGCGGGTTGAACGGGTGTTTCGGAGGATTGCACAAATGCATTTGCATATCATACTGCATCATATTTATTGTTGTTTAATTATCCTACTCGACCATTGGTTGACTTGTGTGCTTTCTTGTCTATGTCAAAATAAAATTGATGCCTGCTTTAATTGATAGCGTCTTGTGGTGAACCAATTGATATTTCTGATTACTTGGGGAGCAGATTAATTACCAGGTTATGGGTTGCTGGGACGTGAGGAGCAGATCGAGGAGTCTACTTAGAGTTTTAGATCACTTAGTCTCAGATAGTCGCTTTTATTTATATCATGACTTTATTTATTTAATTCCGCAACGAAGTTTGTATTTTATTTTATTACTTTAGTTTATCGTTCGAACGTTGTAAGGAAGCCCTTTTCAGTTAAATTTATTTAAAGTACTTTGGTTTGTTATCTTTGTTATTCATTACTTCGGAGATATCTGAGATGGTAACAGTTCTACTTATTTGAGAATGTCTTGCACAAGGCTATTAAATAAATGGGGGTGTTACAATAATAAATAACGACTATCTAAGACTATGTGATCTAAGACTCTAGGTTGATTCCATGTTCTCCTCCTCATGTCCTAGCATCCAATACCTGCTATTTAATCTACTCCCCAATTAACCGGAAATATTAATTGGTTCTCCACAGGACGCCATCAATTAAAGCAAGCATCAATTTTATTTTGACATATACTGGAAACACACACGTCAACGAAAGGTCGAGTAGGATAAATAAACAACATATGATGTAGTATGATATGCAAATGCAGTATGTGCGAAATCCTCCGAGACACCCGATCATCTTGCCAATCCTTGGACCGAGGTATATGCATCCCAACCGAAGTCCTGCAAAACCAGTCTGGGGAAACCAATGCAGTATGCCATGCATGCAATGCAAACAATACAAATGATAATAATAAAATAATGCAATCATCTCAGACACGAAGCTGAGGAAACCAACAACAATCAATCCATGATAATAAATCCAATGCTAACACATTCTAAGTAATCATCCATTCTGTATACATTAACAATAACACACAATTTGAGTAGTTTATCCTATCTTTTAGCAAATAGTCTAAATAACGCAAGCAATCCAATTAAAAGTGCTCCTCAACAAAACCGTTACCTAACAAATACAATTATATTTGATTACTAACCATCCAAATTAAACTCAAACGATAACTAAAGATATAAAAAATAATTTACGTAAACTAATTTTTAAAAACCCGTCTCGAAACTAACACAAACACTCCCTCACAGACTCGTATAACCCGCGACAACTACCCCCTTTTCAACCGCCTCCAGCCGCCACCACGGCCATACTCACCACCCTCCTGGCCTCCTTACTTCCGACGTCCTTAACCACCACCAACTTTGCCTTACCTCGCACCCAAACCCCCGCAAATCCCATGCCCTCACCAGTAACAACAACCGCAACAGTAACACAACTATACAGATACACCGGCCACCACTGCTGTAACACCCCCATATACCAAGGTGCCTTACCAAGACTACCCTAGAATATGGAGATGCTACCATCTCGGTTGCGCGAGGTACAATATATCAAAAGAGACCATAAAGAAACATACTTAATAATTTAATTGTTAAAGTCATACAACCCAAAAACCAAAACTCCAAAATTACAATACAACCATATTATTGAACTACAGCGGAAGACTAGTTAAACAGACTATGTGATGATTCCATCCCGTTGCCCTGCAAGCTATCCCAAGCATACCTGCTAAATAACAGCTCACCATCCCCCAATGGATCATCACAGTTTTCAAACACAAAAATGGGGTCAGTTACTGAATAAAAAAGATAAGAGTCATAAACAAACCATACATCACATACCCCAAACTCCACATCGCACTGAACGCCTGACTACACACTAAATGTATAGTCCTGCCTGATTACCCATCGCAACAGGTAATCCACTCCACCAGTGGGGATCGCAGCCTTACCACCTAAACCCGACTCAAAACCATAGAGCGCATAACCCAATGATCATTAATGTGCACATCCCCCTTGTGACGGGAACCACAAGGGGTGAACAAGGGCATGAAGCCATTACCGAAAATGACTCCACTTAGCCGAGGGCGCACCTATCGAACCACATACAATCAACAACATTTCTACAATACTGATAAACAAGCCAGTATCAAGAATTTAATTATCATCACAATACAATAATCCCATCACATCATCTTAAATCATTTAAACTGTAACCGAGTAGGGAAACCCTACCTGAGACGGAAATCACCACACAAGCACGAGAATGATCAAAAAGCCTCCTCTACGAAGTCACCTCCTATACAATAAACATACAATTACGATTTATGCAACAATTAACCCCGAAAATCCCTAATGACTCAATTTAGGGTTTAGACAAAACCAAAAGACCGACATAAAAACAATATACTGATCTTACCTAAACGATTATGAATGTGACGGTACGAAAAGCCCCAAAAGTTATGAACTTCAGCCCCTTGATTTGATAGCAAAGAGAGGAGAATATCTTACGTTGTTGAGTTCTCTTTTGTGAAAGTCAGAAAATGAAAGTTTTAAGAAGACTGTCGATATATTATAAAAAAATGTCCCATTTCTTTAAAATCACACCGAACGCAAAACCCGTAACAGCGCGGGCACTCGATCGAGTAACTAACGTACTCGATCGAGTAACTAACGTACTCGATCGAGTAACCCCTAATCGATCGAGTTGACCCAACTCGGTCGAGTAACTAAAAAACAGAACCCTTCTAGAATCCGATGATTACTTACTCGATAAATTACCCAAAGACTAGAATACTTGAGGTATTACAGTCTTCCCTTCTTAAAAATGAACTTCGTCCCCGAAGTTCAAACCCATACCGAAAACAAAACCCACCACAACTCACACCACACAACTATACAACTACAACACAATATAAAACTCAAAACACAACACTAACAACCCGAAAAAAACTGAAAACTTAACCAAAACTGACTCAAAACGCAGCAAAACTTATGCGAAAACTTGTGCGATCATCTCCTACCCCCCTTAAAGAAATAAGGTTACGTCCCTGTAACCAAACATAACTGCTTAAAAATATGAGGTTAACGCTCCTTCATGGACTCCTCCACCTCCCAGGTCGCTTCCTCAATGTCGTGATTAGACCACAACATCTTTAGCAACACCGTCTCCCCACTCCTAGTCTTGCGAACCTTGCGGTCCAAGACTTCCTTAGGCATCTCCACATAAGATAAAGACTCATCCAACTCGATGTTCTCAACCTCTAGGACATGAGAAGGGTCACTCGGTCCAAAGCTGGTGGCAAGGCTAAACGATATGCAACCTCACCGACACGATCCATATTCTCATAAGGGCCAATGAACTTTTGGCTTAGCTTCCCTATCTTACCAAATTGCATCACTCCACATATATGTGACAACTTGAAAAGAACCTGGATCGTAGAATCAAGAGCCTGTTTCCTCCGAATATCATCATAAAGCTCTGGCTCAACTGTCAAATCCCCTCTAGCATTCCCCTTATGGATCACATGTATCCCCATCTTGGTCACCTCATCTCTCAATCTCATCAGCGACATAGCTATGCATAGGGAATGCACCGTCTTCTTAGTCAGTGCATCTGCCACCACATTCGCGTCCCCTCCATGGTATACAATATCCATGTCATAATCCCCAATGAGCTCCATCCACCGCCCCTGTCGCATAGTCAACTCCGTTTGAGAGTAGATGTATTTCAAACTCTTGTGATTAGAAAACACCTTAAAGGTCGCCCCATATAGATAATGTCTCCAAATATCTAGAGCAAAAACAACCGCACCCAACTCTAGATCATTTGTCGGATAATTCTCCTCTTAACATTTCAATTGCCTAGAAGCATAAGCAATGACTTTCCCGTTCTGCATCAACACGCAACCCAACCCATTCTTCGAAGCATCCATATACACCTCGAAATTCTCGCTCCTCTCAGGTAAGGCCAAGACTGGAGCTGTAGTCAAATGTTCCTTTAATGTTTGGAACGTCGTCTCACAACTTTCATCCCAGCGAAACCTGTTCTATTTCCTCATCAATGCCATCATAGGTCTGGCAATCTTTGTGATGTGTCTAATATTTATATGATTTTACCCCCATTGTTAGCTCGGTTTTACATATTATTTGCACTAATATTAGTGTTTTTTTGAGCTAATTTTGTGTTCTAGTTGCATTGCTCGTGTTTATTATGTTTTGTAGGAGTTATAGCTTTTAGTAGCTATTTCCCGATCAAATGAGAAAGTATCGAGTTCACGAGGCTAAGTGGAAGCTAAGATGGATCATGCATGCAAAAGGAAGTGGATTGATGTAGAAATGTAGAAGGAAATGGCCCAAATGCAAATCATCCACTAACAAATGGCAAATGTAAACAATTAAGAAATGAAGCCCAAAAGGAATTCCAAGTAACACATGTGGAAAATGCAACTTTGGATTCCACAAATAATGACAAAAATGCATTTACCCGGGTGATTAAAGGCACTTCAAAGAAAAACTTAGGATTCCCCGGGCATTAAATAGAGCAATGAAGCTCACAAACAGAGAAACTCACGTTCCCGATCGGGGTGACTAGTCCCCGATCAGGGTGACACTACATTGAATACCTTGGATTCTTTACGTTTTGGTTTCTAAACTACTTTATAAGGAGGGCTTGAGCCCCGACCTTAGCATCCAATTCTTATCATTTCTCATACCATTACACATTCTCTTAACTTATTTTCTCTCTAGTTATGCTCTTACAATTTCAGAAATTAGAATTAGTTACATTTGTAATCACATACAATCTTTTGGTTCTTATATAAATACAAGTTATTTTGGTTTGAAAGTGTTCTTCATTATCAAGGTATAGTCATCATTTCGGTAATCCTTATATTCTAGTTTACATATTGTTTCTTGTTATTCTTATTAAGTTACTTTCATATATTATATTTGTCATTTAGTAATTTGTTATTTACATTTCCATTAGCATTACATTAGTTATTACTCTTTTAGTTTATGTTAATTAGTTTAGTTCATATTTAATTTTTCTATTTCATTTCTAGTTATTTTCTATTCATCGTTATGTTTATGTTTATTTCTTCATCTCTGGTTATCGTTATTTGTATCATGAGTGAGTAGATTCTTGTTGTCTAGGGAATAGAGGAGCCATGCATCAGTAATTATTTTATCATGTTAGATTAGTATGTTTTAATATTGCATAAATGTTTCTACACATTCTTGCTTTGTAATGTTAATCTTAGTTTATTGATCACATTTTTCGATTAAATTTGTTAATGCATTCTATAAGTCGAGAGGCACGAATATGTATTAGACTAAGCATGTTGTAGTAGACCCGATCTAACCATAGCGAGAGTTCGTTAGAACCCGATCTAAGGCTTGACAATAATATCGAGAGGTGGTTGTCTTTAGGCCTAGACATTTATCCTTATTATGCATTTMTAATTTAATATGAGTCATTTTTCTATGCATGTGTGACCCAAAACCCCTAGACTTCCCTTTAAATTATATTTGTTAATTTATTATTTATTTACATTTTTTTCATTTATTTTGCTTATTTTATTTAGTTGCATTTCACCAATCTCAAACAAAAAAAGATAACCTGATCTAGATAAAGACCTACTCATAGCAATTGTTAAAACACATCCGTTTCTCTGTGGATTCGATCCCTACTTACTACATTAATTTATTGCTAAGTCTAGTGACTTATTTTTGCTAGGTGTGGAACCGCCTAGTCAAATTTTGGCGCCGTTGCCGTGGAAACGGTTTTGTTTTATTAGTTGATGGTTTTTATCTTGTTTTCTTTTGTCTTAAGGAACACTTATTCCTTGAAACCGATACTTACAATCTTCCTTAGATTGTTGTCTTATGCATAGGTCTTTTCATGGAGGTGATTTATTTCCACTTGATCCCGAGCCCGAGAGAATTTTGCGAAGACGGTTACGTTTCCTTAAAGAAGCAGCTCAAAGTGCTTCTCTTGAGGAATTAAAAAGTTCTATAAGGTCCTTGTTAGATGATCTTAAAGATTTTGAGGAGGAAGAGGCTTCTGGTGCTACTACGGTTAAGAAGATGGTGCATTTGTTCGATCATTCCAAGCTGACCGCGGCTATGCTCCCCAAAGGAATCACTATCGGTCAAATTGATGGCGCGGTTAACTTTGAAATCAAGCCGGCTTTCATCTCTCTTGTGGAGAGGAAACAATTTGGTGGAGGTCCTTTGGAGGATCCTAATTTGAACATTGCAAATTTTTGTGATTATTGCTCTATAATAAGGCAAACTGGAGTCACCCAAGAGAAAATAAGAGAGATCCTTTTCCCCTTTTCTCTAAGGGATAAGGCCAAGCTATGGATCTATAGCCTTGATCGTGAGGCTATGGGTGTTACTAATTGGGAGACTTTGGCACTTACTTTCTACCAAAAGTACTTCTCGCCGAAGAAGACTCAACAATCGAAAAGCCAAATTACGGGTTTTCGTCAAAATGGCAATGAGAGTCTCTATGATGCATGGGAGAGATACAAGGCGCTACAAAGGCAATATCCTCATCATGGGTTGGACCCGTTGTTTCTTGCTATCACATTAAATAATGGATGTTGTGGTGAGTCACGACGAGTCTTGGATTCGCAAGCAATGGATGGTTCGATCAAATTGATGTGAAGCTTGCTCATTCCTCTATGGAGTCCATGGCCATCCACGATTCTGAATATGTCAATTCTCGAAGTGCTCCACTAAAAGCAAGAGAGGAGGATCCGAACGAAGCCCTCATGAAAGCTCAAATTGCCGCTCTTCAACAATACATTGAGAGGGGAGGGTCAATTTCATCCCAAGTTATCGAGCAAGTCAATGTCACTAGCCAAGTGGAGGTTTGTGAAGGTTGCGGTGGTGCGAGCCATTGTACCGCATTATTTAGGGCATCTATAGAATAGGTAAATGATTTCCAATGTTTTAATCAAAGTGCAATTCCATTAAGTACCTTTTCTAACAACTATAACCACTACACAAAGTTCCATCCTAACTTGTCTTATAAAAGCACCAATGTGTTGAACCCCCAACATCAAGTACCCAATGTACCCCAACCACCTAGGACATTCCAAGGAAATCAACCCGGTTTCCAAGGTCAAAGGCCCCAATTCCAACAAGGTAATCAATAACCTTACCCCCAACAAAATAGCTACCAACCAAACTACCCACAAGCCCAAGCCCCCAATTTCCCACCTAATTGTTAGAAATCACATCTCACATATCCCATATGTAGGTTTAATGTTTTAGTCATAAAAACATATGAATCTTATGCATGCAAGAACAAATACAAAAGATTAAAGAAATCGGTTTTTCATACCATATA
>VHZZ01001193.1:7455-26505 GCA_009801015.1 Silene noctiflora | reverse complement strand
TCGCTTTCCCACTTATTTTTGCTATCTAAACAAGCCCTTAGTCTCAACATGTTGGGGTCGATAACATGAATCATCATCCGAAACCATTTAGGCGTGAATAAAAATACAAGAAAAATAAAATGAAGATAAACAGCAATAATGAATATAAAAGAAAAAAAAAAAGTAAAATGCAAGTGGCAAAACTTTATGGGAAGAACTTAGTTTCAAACAGCATTGGGCAAAATATAGCTTCTACACTCTTAACAGAAACAAAGTTAACTCATTGTCAAAAACCTACAAATGCAGATATAGGATTTGCAAAAGGCAGCAATTAGCTGAGTTTTAAAGATTAGTAGACAGAGCGCAAGAGGTAAAATCGACTTACAAACACCAAGGTCTCCCCAGCCACGGTCGAGAATTCCACGCTGACCACTAACGTTCAAAGCTTCAAGAATTATACTTGTGGTTCTTCCTGGATCTTCAAGAGGCTACAAAAAGGGGGAATTTTAGAGAGGGGAGAAGCTCACGTGTCACTTTGAATCATGAAAGCGAGATAAGGGTCAGCGCATATTCCCCGAATTTATCTATTTTTGTAACCCTATTAATCTGCATTTGGTTTTTATCCAACCCCTTCCAGATTGGTGCACAAGGCCATTTAGGGATACACTTACATCAGAACATTTAATGCTTTAATTGTTCTTACTCGTCACTACGGAGTATTACGTTGGTACTGATGTCGTGATGGTGCATTTTTCTTCCACGCTCATGTTGCACCGTGTGAGAAACGTAATAAATTAAGCCAAATGGAAATTAAAGATTAATAAGAGCATTTAAAGTGCAGTCAGTCAAACGAAGTTAACTACTGAAAAAAAAAAAATTAGAAGGAAAAAAAAAAAAGCATTGTAATCGACCTTACCATGCTTCCAAAACCAATATATATGGGCTTTGTCCCTTTATCTATCCATTCAACAAAATCTTCCCCTGGTTGATACTTCGATGCAAGATTTAAGAAACAATAACCAACAACATCAACTACCGGTCCCCAATCTGCAAAGCCATTGAACTTCTGTCAAAACTGTAAAGTTCAGGAGCTAATAAATCAACCAGAAAGCATACTAGCAAGGCAAATTAATAAAAATAACCGAACGTTTGTAAAATCTTTTGATAATAATATGACGTCTTAATTTGAAAAATATTAATTGAACGTTAGCGCATGCGTCACATAAAATGCCCCATACCTTGTTGCTTAATTTAAAGAGACTCAACACACACCAATGCGCTAACTACGGTGCAGAGAACAAGGCAAATGTGCGTGCCTTTTCGACGCGAGGCACCCTATTTTTAGTAGCAAGGTTGTATTTTCCAAATAAATTTGGGAAACATTACCTTTTTAGGAGTTCTCAGGTTGGCAAATATGTAAAGGAGTAAAAGTTGGAATAATGGGAAAAAGAAAGGGCATACTTGAAGATTTTGCTGAAAAAGAGGGAAAGTGCGTACTAGTGAGTCTTGTTAAGTGAGCCTTGTCAAAAAGGTGAATTTAGATGCACCCAGGCCTTCAGGCTAGTGCTTAATCCGCGGCGAGCCTTTAGCACTCGAGGAGCGCCTTTTTAAACTAAGCCTTCTTGGCTTTAAAGTTCTAGCAAAGTTAGTTTCTGAAAGATCATACTCCCACCCATGTTAATTTTATTGTCCCTATTTGATTTTCGTGGCCGAGGATGTTGGCTTTGACCGACATGGTTTCATAATAAACTATAGTTAAAGCTTTAAAAAAATGATAACATGAAATTAGTTATTTGATTTTCCAAGGCGGAGCCTTAGGCGCACTCGAAGCGCGCCTTTTTAACTAAGCCTTGTTGGCATTAAAATTCTAGCAAAGGTAGTTTCTGAAAGATCATACTCCCACCAGTAGAGTATCCAGAAAACAAATTTTACGGGATCCATTTGATTACAGGCTAAACCATATTGGAAAAAATTATGTCTCTTTTTTCATTGAAACTAAAGTTTTTATAGTAAAATGGATCAACTTGTTACACAAATCTGCATTTTATTTCACACAAGGAGGGTAGGGCATCGTTTCTTGAGGCACTCCGCACTCAATACTACTATCCAAAAAGAACTGAGTGACACTGGGAGTGTTTTTAGCTCCGGTTTTATTAATGGGTTAGCTTTTGGATTTTGGAATGTAAGATGACTTGATAGTCCTAATAAAAAATTAAATTAAAAGGATTTTGCATAAGAACAAGGGTAAGCTTATTCAGTTTTTTGAAAGTAGTGTTTAGGGTTCTCCAATGTTTCAAGTTGCTAGGAAGTTAAAGTTCCTCAAGTCTCCTGTTAAGAAGCTTAATTCTACTTTGTTCTAAGTGTTGAAAAGAATGCTGATATGTATATTGCATATCAATGTCTCTTAAATTGCCAACACAAACTGGCATCCCTAGATACAGAGCTGAGTAATTTTGAAAGAATGGCGACTGAATCCTATTTATTGCTAGCCCAAGCTAAAAGCATGTTCTTTTTTTTTGCAGCAAAAGGCCAAGATTCAGTGGGTAATGGAGAGATGACAATTCCAACTTATTTCATAAAGCTCTAAGAACTAGACAATCTCATAGCAAGGTCATTCAATTCAATAATATGGTTGGTGACATCAAGACAATCCTGCTGAAGCCAAGGAAGATTTCTTGGAGTATTATGTGATCTATTGCGGAACTCCTGTGCAGTGGGACCTGTTCATGTTAATAGCGTTCATGTTAATTTGTTCGGAAAAGAAAAGTGTTATCAGATGAACAAGCTAGAATCCTGGAAAGAGGGGTCTATAAGGAGGAAGTTAGACAAGTAATGTTTGAGATTCAGAAGAATAACACACCGGCCTCTGACAATTATTTTAGCTTATTCTTCAAGGATGTGGTAGGAAATAATGTCACTTGTGCTATTATGGATTTTTTTATTGATGGCAAGTTACTTAAACAAGTCGATGTGACTATCCTAACACTGGTGCCCAAGTGTACTTCTTCATTAGTGAGCGACTTTCGGCCTATTGCTTGTTGTAATGTGATATACAAGTGCATCACTAAAGTGATATGGAACATATTGAATGTGGTACTCCCTTAGATCATATGTCTTAACCAAAGCGCTTTTCTTAGAGGAAAGTTCATGTCAAGAACATCTTTATATGTCAAGATTTGGTAAGATGCTATGAAAGAAAACAATCGTTAGCCAAATTTTTAACGAAAATGGACCTGAAGAGAAGGTATGATAGTATTGAATGGAGCTTTTTGGGAGATATGTTCAATGCACACCAAGTTTCCAGGAAAATCATTGATTGCGTTATGGAGTGTGTCGCCAGGGTTACCTAATTCGCTAACAAAGGGTGCGTATTGCAAATTAATACGCGCGTATCAATTCGCAATACGTTTTCGAATTAATTCACACTAATTCGCGAATTATATATAAAAACTAGCGAATTCTAAAAGTTTAATTCATGTATTAATTCGCACTAATTCGCGAATTATATATAAAAATTAGAGAATTTTAAAAGTTCAATTCATGTATTAAAAACTAAAAATTCAATATAATTTGATCAACTTCAAAGATCATCAAAGGGAAAGGAGAAGATGTATTAGTAGACTAGCAACTTAATCTTATTTTGGTGTTTTGTTTGGTTTCGTCACTTTGTGTTTACCTAAGAAACCAGAAAGGCAGAAAATATGATCAGTAGACTTATTTTGGTGGTTCCATCACTACGTAATGCTGAATTGCTGATCTTTATGCAATGAACCTTTTGTTTTTTTGTTATTATCATCAAGTAAATGAAGTGTATTAGTAATTATGAATTTGCGAATTGCTTTTTTTTGTAATACTTTGCGTATTCAATTCCCTATTTTGAGCGAATTGCGAATTCGAATTATGTGTATTAAGAATTCGGCAACCCTGTGTGTCGCCACTACTTCTTACTCTCTTGGGATTAATGGTGACCTTTATGGTTTCTTTGGTGGTAGAAGAGGGATTTGACAAGGTGACCCTTTGTCTCCTCTACTCGTTACTATAGCTATGAAGTACTTGAGCAGAATTTGATAGTAATTGAGATTCACAAGGAGTTTCAGTTCCATCCTCTTGTGTTGCCCTTAAATTCATCCACTTATGTTTTCGGATGATATGTTGTTATTTTGCAATGGGGATGCCAACTGCCAAGTCCGTCATGTTGATTTTTAATGCCTTTGATACATTTTCCTCTCACGAGATAATATAATATTACAATTCTCATTCCATTGCCTTTTCCCTTTACTTTTCGGTATAAACCCTGGATCGTAAGATCGCCGTTGGATGAAATCTTGAGCGTTGGAGAGGAAATGGACCTTCCATTTCTTTTAGGAAATGGACAGGATCCTAATTGCTCCTCTATAGCCTCTGGTTTAAAGGTAAATTTTACTAAGTTTGGCCATTTACTTTAATGGGTACCCCGTGGGGGAACAAACAGTCCTCAACGCCTCTAAGTTCGGTAAAGGAGCTCTCCCTTTCACCTATTTGGGTGTAACCATCTCACATAAGAAGTTGACTAACAATGAATGCGCTATCTTGACGGAGAAGATGGTGGGCAGAATAAAGGGGTGGGTTACTAGTCATGCAGGGAGACTGGTCATGATCAACGCTTTCATTACCCAAGTACTGGGAATTTTCAAATCCCTAAGTACTAATAGCTATTTGTAGGAACTACTACTTCGTGGAGGGTCGCGATAGGCCTAACAAGGTTCCTTTCGTTGCTTGGAGGGATATATGTAGGAGTTAGGAACATGGAGGGTTGGGTGTGAAAAGTTGCAGACGTAGAATGTTGCTGCGTTAGGCAACTACTGCTGGTGGATTGCTAGGAAGGAGGATCATTGACAGGTCAAATGGGTACAGCACAATTAATTGAAGAATTATGAGTGGTGGGATTACAGTCCTCAAACTGACATTAGCTGGCTTGGAGTAATATATGTAAAGTAAAGTACAGATGTGAGCAATGGAACTTAGGCTGGTATGGATCAAAACTATACCATATTAAAGGGGTATGACTGCCTGTTAGGACCTCATGAGAAGGTTTCCTGGTTTCAGTTTGTCTGGAAGTATCCCTAAACATTGAATTATTTCCTGGCTGGCTTGACTGGACATGCTTGGTACCTGCGATCGACTAGAAAGACAAGCCGGTTTGAACGCTACATGTGTGAAATGTACCCTGAAGGCCTGAAACAAAGGATCATCTGTTCATTGAATGTGGGCATAGCAGGAAGATCAGGCATGCAAATACCTGCTTATCATTTAAGGATGAAGAGTTTATTCCAAATAAAGGTGATGATTTCTCTTCTGACTGTGTTGCAGTATCAGCATTGGTGTGCAGGGAATGAGTCATGACAAAGGGCACTGTAAGAAGACCTGAACTGTTGGTACATGGACTGTTTGCTGAGGTAAAATGCAGATTAAAGGGAGAAGTCAAACCAGGGATTTCAAGAGAGGACATTATTGGGCTACTTAATCTTGGTTTGCTGTAACAGCATTATATAGGATAACGGACTCGGACCAATGGCGTTTCGGATGGGGGTGCAGGGGGTTCATCTGCACCCCCTTTTCAAAAAATAATTACAATTTCCTTTAGTAAAGGAGCACGTAAATTATGTGGGTTTGGTGGTTGTTAAGACAATTTTTTAGTTAGAGGTCATCGGCTCAATTCTTGTATTGAACAATTTTTATCCAACACCATATCACCATACATTTTGTCTAACTAAACAATTTTTTTTCATAAAACTCGATATTTTCATTGTTAGAAAATTTTACGCACCCCCGTACATCAAATCCTAGAATCGCCTCTGGCTCGGACATGATTTCTGCACTGTATTCGAGTGTGCTGTTGTAATGTGTTCGTTTTGGTGATTAATAAAATACTTACATTCTAGCAAAAAATGGTCAAAGTTGACACTGATTGATTACTAACGTCAAATGTAGATCATAAAAATAAAATCAAGGTAGTAACTAGCAAGTATAAATCTACTTCATACCTTTCGGTTTTGGAACCAGATGGGGGCTCCACATGTATCCTGTTGGAAAATGAGATATTGATCCACGATACAAGCTAAAGTATGCAATAGGAGGAAGCTTCAATTTCCTTTTCCTAAACTCATTGATATAGCTCCTTATTCCCCACCAGATCAGCAAATCAACAATAATATAGGATAACTGTTTTGATTGACATAACAGAAAGCAGGTGTCAGATACACTAATAGGTGCAGGTCAGAGAAGTGAATTAAAGTAACTAAGGACAGAAGCATACCCAGTTACCAGCGCTTTGAGGTACACGAGCCAGTGGGTGAGGAAATTCATAAGTTGGCCTGCCTAATAAGCAAGTGTAAGAAGTAATTACCACAGGAAGATTCTAAAACTGAATAACAATATTGAATAACAATGATACTGAAATTAAGCTTGTTCTTTCAAAAGGAAGAAAATGCTGAGGAATAAATATTCCATGTGAAAAGGTGAAGGTATGTCAGAAACAAAATTAAACGGACAAACAAATCACAGACAAACATAACCGTATGAATGCCTCCAAGCAAAAGGAAACTGGAGGGGGTAAGGGCGTGAGAAAGTATGACTGTATGACCTCATAAACAAGCAACTGGAAACAGGTAAGCATGCAGCCAAAAATATCTCAACATTAATAATGTGCTTAATGATCAATATAACCAATGAGAGTTGTTAACTCCGAAAAAGAAAAACCCCATCACAATTTACTAAATCATCAGCAAAAGTTAGGCACTCGCCTTGCATCCTAAACCCAGCATATATCTAGTTAGCAAAGTGACCACGGAACAAAGACCACTACCCCAAACCTTGTCCAGGAATAATGTCACACTACGTAGAACTTATGAAGTGCAAATAACTTCTATGCTTTGCACATTACTATGCCAAACCTACTAATCTGAATTTCCACACTGGTACACAATCATTATCCTAGTGCCTCAATGGCTCCCTTCTACGGCAGGATTAATGGTTGGATATAAATTTCCCTTTTCTCAAAATCACAAAGGTTGTTTGCAAATGACCCATGATGAAAGTGTTTTTGTGTAATGCACTATACTCCATTACTTCACTATACAAGAAACAGAGAGTTTAGTGAGTTATTCTATCATATTCTAAAGTCAGAGAACAGTGAGTCTTCCGCTGGTCAGGCCCATCAAAATGGATCAGATTGCCGATGAGTGCTATGCAGTAAAAAAAAAATATATATATATATATATGTAAATGCAATAAAAATAACATCATAACGCAAGATAAGACTATCCAAGTGAAAACATAAAGTTTGGAGTGACAGCTTACGTCCACGGCATTGTGAAAAAAATATGTAGGGGTACGCCAAGAGCTTCAGCAACATGTGAATGACCTGAAAACACATTCCAGCTCATTAGGCTAAACTCTAAAGCAAGAAGGGAATAAAAGGGGAACAGAAAATGATCAAGAGAGCCAGTAATTCAAAAATATCACACCAATTCAACCACTGCAATCTGTACAAGGAAACATGAATAGCCAGCATTAATACACAATCTCCCTTACATCTAAAATATAACACAATGATTAGCTTCAGAAGAGGATCGAGTGACATTCTCTTCTGCTGAAGAACTCAGAACCTACAACTTACAACTGGTGTGTTGTGTCTATCGATGAATGATCGCTAATGTTGTTGCTATACTAGCTAGCATCCTAGTACAGCAAAATAGAATGATCTATTATAAATAGTGTGTACACATCATGCATTTTAAATTCCACTTAAGGAACGAATTACACTCGACGAGTTCAAAGAGAATTATATACTCTGACAAATAGCGTGTCAACTGTCAAGACACTACTTTCACCGTGTCCCTATTTCAATTAAAGTGTCAGATACTCCGACACTGTATCTGACACAATACGTGTCGGCGAGTCTGAGTAACATAAGATGCGATGTATTACAATGCTCTTACTTCAGTAACAATGGCACAAGATCAATGAGAAAAAGGGTAATAAAAGAAATACAGAAAAAATTAGCCACCACATTAAAGTGAGTAAAGTTTGAGAGAATACATTCTACTGGAAAATGGTTTTGCGTTATTTCTCTTATTTGGTTTGTAAGGGGGGGTGCGAAACTCTACCGGAAGATAATTTCCTACACAAGTAGTTTATTCCCTTTGAAAATATGAAATTTCGAGGCCTCTTCCTACTTCCTATTTGTTCTTTTTCTTTCTTTCTTTTATCTATATAACTAAACAATGCAAATTCATTAGGAACTTATTTTCACTGTTAAGAAATTTAGTTAATAATGTTTTTCCTCAAACCAAACGAAGCCTGAAAGAAGAAAAGTTTAAATCCCAACAACAAAAATAGGTTAGAAACTGGCATTGGAAAAAGTAGTAATCATGGCACGTTCCTCTTTGCCACTAACAATAAACATACCATAAGCAGGAGGGTTAGCAATAACTGCTTGAGCCTTAAAAGGGACACCGGTCTCTATGTCGGGTTCTGTACAAGCTGGCAGAAGTGATTCAATGATAGCCTTCAGTTGCTTTCGTTGAATTGATATTTCTCCTGGTGAAGATGGAATGAATCCTTTATTTCTCACCATATCTGATTACAAGAAAGAGACCTGAAATTACCTTCACCTCGATTTTGGATTATGTACATAATAGTCATATCAAACATAGAAATGCAAAATGAACTGAAGAACACGTGAACGGAAGACGCCTTTCTTTTGACAAGTCCATGAAAAAAAACAATTTTGTTAAATTAGAATACAAAAGTAGATACATTGTTCACTATATTGGTAATGATGATGGCACTCATATCATCAACCTATCTATGAATGTTTAAGGCTTGCCGTAATAATTTTACACACTAAGAATTGAATGTAGTTACCGCTTTAAATTTAGCTCACTAGCATCTCAAATTTAAAGATGGCCCCTAGTCCTCGAAACCTTCCGAAACTAATAGTAGTAACTTTCAATACTAACGCAATATGAATTGTTCAAAATGGAAATTCCAAAAGGGATTAGAGAGGTTTTGACAACCTGTCAACTTCTCGCTTTTTTTGCAAGATAAAAGATAATCAGGCTATATAGGAACATATTTGAAAATAAAAGCTATTTGAGAAGAAGAAAATGAAATAAAAAAAAATTATCGAAACAGAGATCTTTAATATAATTGTAGGATTTGAGCTTCTTACACCCTGCTAAAACACGAGGATCGCCACCTAAAGGATAGAATTCCACACCAGCTGACTTAACAAAATTGCTAAAGTTGATATGAGTGGCCAACCGAACATGATGACCAAACTCCTGCACATACATAATAGATGAACCTTTAGACAACTATTTCATTCTTTGTCGCTCTTAAAAGACGGTAAAGAAATCCCGTCATAAAAATGCCAACAAACATGAAAAAAATTATTTTCTTAAAGGTGCACTTCTCCAAATAATTGTGAAGCAGTTTAACAACTACACACGACAAAAATAGAAAGATGACAGACTCATATGCCACCAGCAAGTAACTGACTTATCAGGACAGAGTTCAGGTGATTAGAAAGAATATAATACTCAAACATAACTGTCATACTTACAATAATGAGAATTCTTACAAACTGAAGTTTCGAGAAATCTCTTTCTCGGATCTCAAATTTTAGAAGAACAATCTCTTTCTCGGATCTCAAATTTTAGAAGAACCGTCCCAGGACTAAAAAGTAATTTCCAGAAAATTGAAAACTCTCTACTTTCAATAGTAAGCCTCTTAAATTTTAATCATTGCATTAGTTTACTAATAATATCGAAGCTTGCCAAATTCCTCCTCTCATTCATAAACATAAGGGATTACCTAACACCGTCGCCAATCCCTAACGCTATCCTCAAGTGCAGGGGACAATCACACAAAGATACACAATAAAGAGGTACTCCTCCTATTACTCCACTTTCAAAGGGGCAACATGATATCAAGAACATAAAGGGCCTACCGAAAAACACAGCCCTTAGGCCTTAAAAAGTAGAAGAAGAATAAATATCATGATATCTTGTTGTAAATCTCTACTTTCATCCAAAAATGTAAGGGGTGGTAATACACCTTCTCCAGCCTCTGATGCTGACAGTTTTATACAGGGATAACTAATCAAACAACAAGGGGCAAAGAGTGATATGAGAATAATTTGTATTTATTGTTTTGCATCAAAACAAGCTACTACAAGTCTACAACAGCTATTTATGACCTAAAACTTCCCTAAACTCGTAAGGATTGATGCTAAAGTTCTCTACATTAAAGTTAAAGTTATTAAGTAACTTTACTAACGTTAACACTTAAACTTAAAACTTTAGGAAACCTCCAACATAAGCACTAATGATGTAAAACTACTTAAACGAATGCGAAAGAACAGAACGTAGGGCTGTTCGTTTGGGATTATATTTGATCGTTTGATGTAGTTAGTAATTGTGCAGTGGAATTTGTTTGTTTTTGTTTGTTTGTACTGTCAACTCGTGTGTTTTGGATCGTAACAGGATAGTATGGTGAAACCTAGTCCTAGCCTCGCAAGGTATCAAACACGGAATCACACAATCAGCCTCGCAAGGTCGCAAGGATGACTTGAAGACTAAACTCGCAAGCTTAATCGATGAATGCTCACAACTGTAAACAATCTTATTGAATACTGAAAATAACGTGTAGAGTATGATCATACACGGTCCTAGTTATACTCCTACTCGATGCCACAATCTGACTCGAGATCTAACTCCTTAGCTTGCAAATTAAGCTACCTATGCTTTCCTAAACTAACTAGGAAAGTTATTAAAAAATAAAAATAAACAATCAGATTTAAGGAAACCTAATTAAACTAGGATTAGGAAGTAAACTAACTTTCCTAATTTTATTTGAAAACAGTAAATTAAACTAAGTAATTTAATCCTACACGATTTAGGAAATCGTGTATTCCACTCGGCCTAGGGAACCGTGAGCAGCTCCGTTGCCTCCCCATTTCAGCATCAACACACTATTCGAACCAAGCTCGAAACCTTTCACTAGTTGAGTCATATTTCGACTAATTAGGATCTCATTTGCTTGTTCCGAGTATGCTCCTGCATCAACTAATACAGTAAGTTTCTGTTGGAATTAACTATCAGTTTCTCTTTGACAGGTTTCGGCATTCCTAGCCGGTTCCTTAGTTCTTCAAACTTCGGGTTTAGGCAATGCTTAGTGAAATAATCAGCGAGTTGTTCCTGTCTAGGGCAATACTTTAGATTGATTTCACCATCTCTTTGTGAGTCTTTGACAAAATGGTACTTGATCTTAAAGTGTTTGGTGACATATTATATTCATTGCAATAGCAATAGTGGATTGGTTGGCCAAAACCAATTGTTAAATTGCTCCTTTTCAACATCTTTAAGAATTTTTCTCAACTAGATTGAGCAACAGTATCCTACTTTCCTGATTGCCATGAGAAAGCTTCCAAGAGTAAATGCATACCATGTGGTACTTCTCATATCATCAATTGAACCACCCCAATCAGTGTCTAAATACCCAACCAATTCAGAAGTCTTATTTGATTTATAACATATACCCAATTTTTTAATGCCTCGAAGGTACCTTAATTCAGATAACTAACCAAAACTTCCCTAAACTCATTAAGGAAGGACACTAAAACTTCTTTACATTAAAGTTAAAGTTATTAAGTAACTCTAGTGACACTAACACTTCATACTTTAGGAAACCTCTAAGAAAAACACTATTGGAATAACGTTCTCCTTGAATTAACTGTCAGTTAGAACAAACGCTAGCCTCATTGGACAACCACGCAAAGATATATAAGAAAGATGTACTCGTTCTACTACTCCACTATCAAGAAAAAAGACCTCACAAACATTAAGGGACTGTAAAAAAAAAAAAAAACAATATGGAAAAAAAACAATATGGTCTGAATGCCCTAAGAGGTTGCAGATTGAAAATTCACAATAGTGGAATCCAGAAAAGCAAGCCACACACCACAATAGTCTACGTATCTATCACAGGTCTCAAACAGAGGAAGCTATGATGCACTCGAAAGTTACATTTATCTTATTTTGAGAAATGTTGTCGTTAAAAAGTCACTTGGAAGCATTGCGACAGCTGTTTAAGTCTGGCGCTCCCTTGCCCTACTTAAGTGTGAGCCATCTTGTAGGCATTGGAGTAACGGTAATGATTGTAGCCTTTTTGGTGAGATCGTTCTTGGGTCCTTTCTTTTGGGGGGGTTTTCGGTCCTTTTTATTTGATTTTAAGGGCTTTTAGTATTAATGTGGTCTAAAGATGGGTAGTTCAATGACGATTCGCCGGCGCATCTCTTCAATTGACAAGTTGATCAAAAAGACAATTTTTCTCTTACATTGAATCAAATGAAGATCTCAAAATTGCATGGAAATAGCAATCCAAAGATGTTTCGAATTATGAAAACATTGTCTGATAGTGTAAGGAAGAACATTTTTCTTTGGTTTTTCATATTTTATTTTTGATTTCACATGTTCTTTGTACCTGTCGTACGGTGTTTTGACAATAAATTCGTCTTCCCAAAAAAATTACCAAAAAAAAGGTATCAACACATGCCTGAAGTCTCTTTGCTAGAGCAAGAAAAGGTTGAACATCCCCTCTTGTCCCAACAACAAGCACAACAATTTTTAACCTTGGAACAGGTCTATTATGATCAAGAGCAATGCCATCAACATGAAGGGAAGAACTTTCAATGGTATGAAGCCCTAGCAGTTCAGAAGCTACGGGGCCATTTTCAGCAAGGTCCACCTCCACCGTTCCATCGTTTTGGATTTTGACTAGGTTTGCAATGAGCTTCTCCTAAAATTAAATAAGCAGTTGTCATTAGTGATATAAGAATTACACGCGAAGATATTACATACAAGAGCTATCAAAAGAGAGTAGCAAAGACCCAAAAGAGAGTGGAATAAACACGAATCCTATGCAACATATACTCTCGAAGTCTCAATTATGAGTTCATAAACATGTATGGGCAGTTATAGTAATTTCATTGCCAATTAATTATGATAGAAGAATTGCTTTATCACAGGCAGTAAAACTCGACACAACGTGTCCCAAAATACAAAGTTATAGACTGGATTAAATCCACAGGTGATGGCGGAAAGGGATAATGATCTGTTATTCATTACCAAAGATAACTTGTTTCAACAACTCGGAGATGCATAATCGTCTATAGATCATAAACTTTGTTACAAGTAAGCCTACATCGAAGATAAAAGGAGTCATACTTGCTCAACAGCGCACAAAAGTAATTTTAGACGTGCTCGAAGGTGAGAATAATGTTTTCTTCAGTTATTCTATGTTGTAGATAAATCAACCGCTTTTTATCACTTGTGTGGGGAACTTTTTATTGCTATATGAAAAGTATAACTTGACCACTTCTTATGAAACTTTTTAAGCAGGCAATCTATATTTATAACAATGCAAAAACTAAGCAAAACAAACCTTTGTATCAGCTGAAAATAAAATAATGCTCAAGGTGGGAAAGAGACAAAGTAACAGCATCTAAAAAAACTTCTACACGAAAACTTGATATGATAAATAAGAAAGCCCAAATTACCTTGTCACGCTCTGACAACTGATCCAATTTTAGATTGGGTCTTTGACTCTCCTTCTGGCTCTTAGATCTACTTAGCATAACCTCATGATTATCAATTAAAAAACTTCTCTGGGTTCCGAAATTGCCAACCGGTGCTGTAGTACAGTGATCCAACACTTTTACAGTATAAAATTTGACATCAGTCATTAAAGTGGGGAAAAAGATGCAATCCAAAATCAAATAGTTTAAGAATTTAGAATTAGCTTCTGTATTTTACTTCTATAATGAAATGAGTAATCAGTGAAAGCCAAAACAAGTGCAAACGCAAAACAAAAACAATAATAAGAAAGAATTAGAAACTACTCAATAGTAAAGAGACACAGTCTAAACAATGAGAACCTGACAAAGTATTTTGTGGCTGAGTAAACTCAAATTTATACAGTGATTTGACGAAAGGGAAAATATGCATTTTTAACATTTTATCATTCACCACAAATGTAATCCCGTATTTTCAGACACACTGTTAATGACGACGATGGTGTCTAATCCTGAGGTTGTAACAAACCTAGCATTGCTTAATACGGAACTAAGGCTATCAGTACGATGTTTACTCTTCCCATGTTTCGGGAAGGGATACCAGGAAGTATTTTACAACTACAATTCTTCAGAGTAATAGATAAACAGATAAAGCAAACAAAGAACAAAGTACATAAAGGGTGAACAAGCAAGCTTACACACAGTCCATCCAAATGGAAATCGCCCTTATGCCAAATTCGCCCACTATTAGGTAGTGGCAAGTCAGGATTTTAAGTTAGGGGCAAAAGGTTAATATTATAAGGGGACCACGAAAAAATCCGAAAATTTTAACTAAAAATCCTCGCTCCACCACTGGTATTAGGTGAAAGTGTTGTGTTTATGCACGATTTAATGTGTATCTAAATTCAGTAATCCAATTATGCAGCTACAGCAGCAAAAGCTAAAATGGAACATGTATAACAAGAAATGTGACTACAAAAACTATAAATTTATTGTGAGACCATATCTGAAAGACGCATACCTCTTTGAGGTGAAGGGCTGTTATCAATTTCTGGTAATGAAGGCTGCTTATCATTGGCAGCCATTAATTTGTCAACTCCATCTCTAAATTCAACATTACCATCTCCTCCATAATCCATTTTACAACCATCAAAACCCAGAACAGAGGTAAACTAAGAAAAATATTTAGCCTCAAATGAAGCTGATATCATGATCAGAGGCCAATCAGATTAATAATTCAGTTGTAACACTTAAACAAAAGCTAATTGCATTTTTTTTTTCTTTTGGTAGCAGAATACCGTAAACCAACCAGTCAACATAAACAATGAAGGACTTTTAGTTGATCAACTAATTTTTTTGTGGGTTTAATTAGAAGAATCACCTTTTTCAATAATATAAGGAGAAAAAAATGGAGGATAGAGAGGTCAATCAATGGCCATTTAATGCGTACTCTCAAACAAAAGAAATACACGGCCGCGGACGTGGGTGCTCTTTTATGAACACAAATTACTCTTTTACCCATTTTATTTCTACCCGTCATTTAATCATTTACCCTAATTTCCCCCCAAATTCAACTGAAAAATAAACCCCACCAATTAGGGCCTCCACTACCGATAGTTGACTCCCTCCATTGCTGCACATTAGCCACCCGCCAGTAACCATCTTCACCCTCCAACGGTTCTTCACATCAAACACAAATTAATTAATTGATTAAATGTCCACTTTAGTCTTAGTGATTAACACAAGAGTTAATAACTACAACCATTGTGTTTACTAACATTACTGCGGGGAGGAGGAGCAGTCAAATCCATAGATAAGGGTAAATACTTGTTGAATAAGAGAATCCATAGCACATTTGGCGATATTTCTATCAAACAAGCCTTGTGCTAACCATGTGGCTGTTTTGGTAGAAAAATTTCCATCCACAGACAACCCCGGAGAAGTGTGTCTGGAATGTCATTGTGCGGTAATGGAATATTACTTATGGGTTGTACTTTTTCACATACGGATTTTACTCTTTCACATACAATTTTTACAATTCTAACCTTGTCATTTGTTCTCATCTCTTTCTCTCAATACCGTAGACTACTCTCATCTACGCATCAACAACCACCCACCTCCTCCCTTTTCAGCCCCGCCCCACCCACCTATGGGGTGCCCGCCCTGCTCCTTAGATAATTACACGTTGATACATAGCTTTATCGTGTATATCTTATCATTAGCAAAACATTTTCTTTTGATAAAACATACAAGTTGCTGAAAAGGCATTGCAACTGGCGTCAAGTAACAAACACACATGGACATTTGTTTTTGCTTCAATCGTTTGTATCAAAGAATCAAAGATCCAAGATGTTGTGTGCATTCGGTTTGGTTAGATAAGTGATTTTACTTGTTACTTTTGCTATCGTTACCGTACCACCACCCCTCTAACAATTACTCTTATCTTACAAACCCTAGTTTCAACATTATGATTAACAANACCAATTAAATTAAGATTAGTAGAAAGGTAGAAGAAAAAATTAATTTGATTAGGTTTGAAATTAGAAGGGTATTAGATGGAAATTTAATGACAAAGTGTATGTGAAAGAGTAAAATCCGTATGTGAAAAAGTAATTCCGTTACTTATCTGGTTAACAATTAATTCAATTCAGCTCGTTTTAGCCGAAAAGAACAGGGCCTACTTTAGTCCTAGGACCTGGGTTGGGCTTATTTAAATTGAAAAAATAAATAAATAAATTGTACTACCTCTGTCCCGGCCAATTGTTGTCCTTTGATTTCGGCACAAAGATCAAGGAAAGAGGAGAAGGTCAATGACTAAATGACATATGGACCAAATTGAGTATGAATCATCAAATTGTTCATCAAATGCATTCCTAAAAAAAAAAGACAACGATTGACTGAGACACTCAAAAATGAAATAGGACAACAAATGACCGGGACAGATGGAGTATTAATAAAGCAGATGTTAACTAGCTTATTGCTCCCTCGGACCCAGACCAAATGTACCACTTACTATAAATGAATGATCCAAACCAAATGTAACATTCCTTATTTGCCCACAACATTACAAAGTTGTCCTTATACTCATTTGATATCTATACCCCCTTACTAAAATGTGGGTAAGGAGATTTACTGCTCCTAATGAACTGTAGTTAGGAAAACCTGTAACACCCCAATTATCCGGCCAAGACAATTGAAGCATTACCATCTCGGTTTCCCGAGGTAGTGATTCGGAGATACAATCAAGAAGCTTTTATTATAAATAATGGTTTAGTAAATTACACAAATGTAAACAATTGAACGAATGAATACAAGTCATATTACTACGACCCTCTAAACAACTCTATCTCATGCCGACTCGTCCAAGTCTGAAGCTCGTCCAGTCTCCTGCGCAACACCAAAACAACCTGTATATAACCTGTTCCCCATATGATCGGAAATATCATATGTATCGACACAGGCCACCCTGGAAATAGGTGACAATTTACACATGGCCACAAACGGTCAGTTTCAATAATATAAACATATAAGACACAACACATGAAATATGATTATGCAACACGACAATGAAATGCACACAACATGACCTCCAACCACACCACTATGTGGCTAACACCAATACAAGGGACACACCCACGGTACCCACAACCTGGTGACGGCACCGCAACACCGCCCACCAAAACAGCCGGACCGCAGCCCGTAAAAAGGTACTCCGGACACACCGGTGGTACCGGATGATGAGTCATATTTATATACATTAATTTGCCTCCCCTTAGTTACTTTTGATATGGTTTTCGTGCTAAATTATGTCATTTATATGTCATCTACATTAAAATGTCGATACTTCCGCTATTTGGTGTTTAATGCATAAATGAAGCATTTATGGAGAAAAAGAATGAAATGGAACACCACGGAATTGGCATGAAGGGATACACGGAGCATGTCACGTTTTTCTTGGCTCTTTGCAGCCTCTTTTGTGGCCCTTAGATTGTATTAATATTGTATGGTCAAGATTGTAAGGCTTGGTCTATATAAACCAAGCCAAAGCTCATGTAACGATCAGATTTGAATGAACATTAAACCAAATTAGAAACCTTTGTTTTCTACAAAATTCATTGCTTAGTGCTTGAATACTCTATTTGCTTAGTGCTTGGGATTTGGTAAGGTTCTTTGCTTAGTGCTTGAGCCAAGCCTTAGTCTTATTCCTTGACTTAGTGTTTGGTTTAAGTCATATCCTTACTCATTTCCAATCATTTTAGCAAGCTTCTTGGACTGTTTTCATACTCTTGCAAAAAACAGCAACTTTCCTTTAAGTTTTACTCCAAATTGGTTATCAGAGCTTTGGTTACTTGTTCTTGTGAGTCCATTATCCTAACCCCATTCAAAAACACAAAAAACAACCATGAGTGAAGAGAGGATGGCTGGATTGGAAGCTAAAGTAGACAACCTGTCCTGGGAGCTACAATTGGCTTTAGAGGCTATGAACACTATCATGGCTAACATTCCAACACCACCAAGAGAAGGGAGGCCACCACAAGCCAACCGTGGCAGGAGTAGAGGCTGTGGCCTAACTGGTGGAGGAAGAGGCCGAGAGCAAGAAGGCCAAGATGAGGAGCTACTCTCTGATTCAGAGGAGTCTATGGTCGGAGTCTTCTATAGAGAGCACCACAGGGATTTAAAGGTAGACATTCCCGACTTTCATGGTAGTTTAAATCCCGAGAACTTCCTAGATTGGCTTAGGACCATTGAGAGAGTCTTTGAATTTAAAGACTATTCTGATGTTAAGGCTTTTAAAGTAGCAATCTTGAAACTAAAGGGGTATGCATCTCTTTGGTATGAGAGTCTTAAGAACCAAAGGATGAAGGATAGGAAGGAGACCATTAAGTTATGGGTAAAACTGAAAAAGAGACTTAAAGAAATGTTTATACCTAGAGACTACACTCAAGATATGTTTATTAGATTGACTCAACTCAAACAAGACCAACATCCTCTTGAAAGTTACCTAAGGGACTTTGAGCAACTAACTTTACAATGTGAGGTGAATGAAAAACTCGAGCAAAAAAAAGCTAGGTTCATTGAAGGCTTAGATGTTAGCATTGCTAAGAGAGTTAGGATGCAACAACTATGGTCATTTGATGAGGCCGTAAACCTAGCCTTGAGGGTCGAAAAAATGGGGAAGGGTCGTGCCTTAGTGATGTAAAATAAGCACGATCTGGGCAGATAAAGTAATCGTGACAAGTTAACAAACTTACGCAGCGGAATTAATTGAAATTTAACGTGAGATATGTTGTATTTGAACGGAATTTTCGTGAATGGAGAACAAGTAACAAGGATAGATAGAAGTGGATCTCGCTCTCTGCCTCGCAAGGTACGAACTTGAAACACTCAAACAATCAACCTCGCAAGGAATATCAAAAGACTAAACTCGCAAGCTTAATCAAACAAAGTTTGCA
>VHZZ01001190.1:75463-101522 GCA_009801015.1 Silene noctiflora | reverse complement strand
GTTTTCACATCTGAAGGTTCTCGTCACTTTGGCTCATCTTGACAAAACTGAACAAGGCTAGCTGCCAGATGCCCAGATGCATTATCGAATGTGCCGCTAAGGAAACAACCAACAATAATAGATAAAAAAATAAGCATGAATAAAAACAATTTGTCAATGATTTCCACTTCATGTCGGTTGGAGTGACGTTAGCCGACGACCGGACTGACCGGAGCAAGGAAGGTGTTAAACGGAGGTGAGGTTGGTGGTGAAGAGAGATGAGGAAAGAGAGGAGAAAAATTACCTGGTTGATGGAATGAAAAAAATGAGAAGGGTACATTTGTAAAAGACGTATGTGAAAGAGTAAAATTCGTATTTGAAAAAACACGTCCCTAATTTATTTGTCTTGATTAAAATATAATGAGTAGAATAGAAGTAATTAAATGATTGGAACGGGGAATACTATTTATATTCTGAGATAACTCAACTTTATCATTTTAAAGTCAAATAAAAGACTACTCCGTATAAAGAAATTGATTATGTGCATGTTGAAACCAAACACCACCTCTTATAATTTTATCAATTAAGCTAATAAACATCTGCAAATGTTTACCACTATCATGGCTACATCTTAGTCTTTGACTACTCTTTGTGAGAAGTATTTTAATCAAAGGTAAACAAATGATTGGGACGGAGATAGTCGACAATGTTTAGGATTTGAATTGTTGTAAATTTGTAATTATAAGTGGCTGTACGTTTTTTTTTGGGACTTCAGATTTTGGTAGTTGATTTATAACTGATAAGAGGTGATTATGTCCCTTAATAGCCAAGGCTATTATCAACTCGGATCAAGAGTGGTTTTTCTTTTCGCCACGTAGTAAGAAGTACCCAAATGGATCGCAAAGTAAAAGGGCCACCGAAATTGGCTTCTGGAAAGCGACTGGGAAGGAGCGTGCAGTCAAGTCAGGTTCGAATGTGATTGGAACAAAACGAACTTTGGTATTCCACATTGGTCGTGCTCCCAAGGGGGAGAGGACGGGGTGGACTATGCATGAGTACTGTATGATCGGAAATGCTCAGGTATTGGTTATCTCCAATGTTAGCTAGCTAGGTACTCCGTGTGATTCCTTTGAGGGTTTTTGTATGCTGATATGATTCGTACTTTATGATTTACGACTTTGCAAGCTAAACTGGCTGATATAATGTCACATTATCCGACTCATATTAGACCCATATATTAACCTTCTTGATGAGATCACAACTATCACATGCGTCTTAAAACAAATGGAGCAACAGGAAAATGAGGCCCCAAATATGAATGTACAAGTGAACTATTTCCAAGGTTGGGATTGAATCTTATCAAAACCAGAGGCCTGATTTGCACGCTCATGATTGAACATGGCCTTAAACGTTCGCCCCTGGATCACATTTTCTAACTTGGAATCCTTTCGATTGTTTGTGGCTTCGTGCTATGCTATGAATTAGGATGTCACGGTTGTAAAGAACAGTGGTAGATCCAAAACATTAATCACGGATCCTGATCAATTTGTAGAATATCTAGTTTACTATAGTAGAGCTTGTGTATTAACATGGGTTGTGATTATGTAGGATGGTTTGGTGGTTTGTCGCCTTAGGAAGAAATGCGATCACACGAGTGATAGTTCTAGTGGACATAATCTCGAGCCAAAATCATCAGCAATGAGTAATACTGCAACAAATTCAGGGTGTGAGTTGGAGCCACTAGGTACCGATGCAAGGAACAAAACGATTCAAAGTAGTCATGGTTCCCATTCTGTGGAGCAGTTTGATTCTGCATCGGAGGCAAATTGGAAGACTAGAGATGAGATGTTGCAGCATAAATCTTTCACTAATCACACTAAGGTATGTGCTTAATTATATATGTTGCGCTTCTTTCATTTTCGTTTCACCATCAGCGTCGGATGATGAAATTTCTTGTTCAAGTACGTAATAAAGTCGAGTGATTCAGTAAATCTCTCATTATCTATTACTGAAAGCACCCTCGCGCTTACTATTTTTATAGGAGTAAGATTGCGTGATCTAACCCTTACATCTTCCCAGGCATAAGGGTCTAATATACGGAGTAATGTTTATCTCCAAATCTTCGCTAATTTTGAAGTAAAGTCACGAGAGGTTATACTCATTACTGGTTTCAAACATTAGAATATCTAAATGAGGGAGAAGAGTCAGACGACTTCATAGTCACAGTACAATCCAAGTCTTCATTATTTAAATTTATTCAATATTTCTACTTCTTCTTGTTTCACTCTTACTAGTTTCGTCTCGGTTCTAAAACTATCGTTTGTGTGAACTAGTATGAGAACTTCAACTATGAAGATGATCTATTTGCTGAAATACTGAACGATAACATCGTTCAGTTAGATGAATGTCCACCAACTTCACCTATGGTGACTATAATACCGCGAGTGTATAGGCAGCCAGGCCATCCTAGCTTAGCACGGTCATATCCTACTTTTCAGGGAACGTCAAATAGAAGGATAAGGTTGCAAAAAATGAGGCGACTGAGCCCTCACAAGGAGGAAACAGAGGAGCACTCGGACGAAAACATGATTGCTAGTCCTGCCTTGAAGCGATTTTGGAGGAAAAGTATACCGGAAGGACCGATGAGGCTACGGATAAGTGGCGGTTACAATCGTCTATATGTTGTCCTGATAACTATGGGTATGTTGATCCTGTTTCTTAGCTATGGCGCTAATCCTGCTGGACTCTTCCACTATACGAGAACACCATGGCATGTAGTGTCGACTTCTACAGTTTGACGACGTCTTTCGGTTCGAATGTGTGTTACCAATTTGTATATATTCAACGTTGAATCTTTCAGAGGTTTGTAAGATTCAAATATGTTTGTATTATGGTTGATGCAAAGTTGTTTAGTTGACATATTTTCATTGTCGACGGAGAATTTAGTACTAAGAATTTCGGATTTTGGATAGTCGAAGCAAGTAAGCTAGTACTCCAATGAATTAGATGAGGGAGTTTATATTTCCTATGAACTTGTATTTCACGTGATCTTGTAATTTCATCATCAATCATATGGATTATGATCCCTAATTTAATTGATTTTTTTTTTAATGGAAGAGCCATCTAATTGTGTATCTGTAAGGCATTTGCCATGCGTTTTGGGCTATCAAACCTCATCAAGTCAAAGCATGTTAATACGTTATTATCGGGTGTTTGGTAGACAACATATTTAATTTATACTATATAATTAAAAGGCTACCTTAATCCATTTAATTTTATTCCACATCATCTTTAACACATTTAATTTTATTCCACATGGGATTTGCAGTTCATGGATTATACATCTGAGGTAGTACCTCTTAATATCTATTTTCTGAGTTTTATATTAAAGTTTTTGAGTTTTATTTTAAATATCATGNAAACACATCAACACCAATACATTAGTTCGTACTTCTTTATATCGGGTAAACCTGTCACGCACTGAAATAACAAATTTTGGCACTCTAATACTACCAAAGGACCACAATAATAAAGATATTAAACTTCCATCCAAATAACGACCCCAAAAATTATCTCGGTATAACACTAAGAGGTTTTCAAGAAATAAGGACCACAATAATAATGTGAGATTGTGATGTTTTATGTTAACTTCTTCATGCAATTGAAGTTTGGAGTTAGGAACACTAATGCAACGGATGCTAAAGTTATGCATTTGATGGAGTAATGAAGAGTGTGTAACATATGGTGAAGTAACGGATTTGCTCATTAATTTTCAATACATTATAAATACATTCTCAATCCTCCGCAAAATATTCCACAACAATAACAACAAATATTAATCTTCTCTTCTTCCTTTATTACTATTCTCCATAATCATTTTGGGTGCTAATATTTAACACCTATCGAGAGTTTATTAGCTTGACTATTTTTATAGTCCTTGAGGAAATTATCCTTTATTCCCATATCATTATAGTGAAATACTTGGCTCTCTCGCCGGTAATTTTTTACCTCTATTTAAAGAGGGGTTTTCCACCTAAAAGTCTTGGTGTTATTTTTATTGTCTTTATCTTTTTTCTCTTAAATCTTTGGTTGAATTTATCCGCTTCTGTACTCTGTACCCCAACAATACGGAGTATATATATACCTTAACAAATTTTCCTGTTATCTATACTATATAATTAAAAGGCTGCCTTAATCCATTTAATTTTATTCCACATCATCTTTAACACATTTAATTTTATTCCACATGGGATTTGTATACATTCATAAATTTCTATCATTTTTATTTATGGAATAATAATTAAATTTATACACAATACAATATAGTTGAAGGGTAACTAAAGCATTGACATTCTTATACTTAATTTTAGTTTTTTTTTTGTTTTTTGTTTTTTGGGAACTTAATTTTAGTTAGTATTTGATTATATAAAGACTATAATTAAAAAAATTAGAATAAAAAAAACCATTTAAAATAAAACCGCGAAATCCCTCAAAATTTGATAATTTAATAACCCTTGAAAAGCAAATGGGGATTAATAGGAAAAAAAAATAAAGAGAGTTAACCATAGTCATAGTACGGAGTACCGTGTTATTATATTTAATTTTCATAATTTACATCTCATTTTATCATTTGCCATGTTTTCAAATAATTCGTGTTTATACAGGTAGTATTAACCAAAAGAGGGAAACTTGTATAATACCCGTGATTTTTTCACGGGTTTCAAAACTAGTTAGTTATTCAAATAGTAGTTTGCTTGATGCATTAACTCTCTAAATTAAATCTCAAGTTGCTATTGAAAGTTCGACATCACAAAATTATTTACACTTCATGACTTGACAAAAATCAACCTTTTTTTATTAGTTCATTCGCCAAAAAAAAGTTCGATACAAAGTAATTTAGTGTTGTTGTTGTTGGGATATCAACGGTTGTTGTTACTAGATACTAAGGCCATATATTCTTTTATGCTTAATTTTAAGTTTTTACAAGTTTAGTTTACATTTTAGTTTAGTTTATTTTTACTATCGAATCAATTTCATTCCAACCATTTTAATTTAAAAGAACAAAGCTTAATGAAACGTCTAATATAAAATGACTGCTTATACATTGTACCTTAATTATTACACAACTTTTTTTTATAAAGGTTTTAAGTTCCTTTTATGCATGTATACTTCTTTACTAATCCATAAATTACACTTTACTTCACTTTCCTATTATAGTAACTCTTCACTTTCCCATTATAGTAACCCTTCAATGAATAAACCACCGTACTCATGAGCGCGTAGATCGACGGGTAAGGAGTTGTTCTATCCTAATGAGAGGTATCAAATTCGAACATTAGAATCCAGATATGAGAGATTTATTATATTAATAGTCTTACCCGACTCGAATCCGAACTAAAATAAATGTTATACACAAAAAATAAATAAAAAATAAACCACCACAGTTTAGTCCCAAATATTTATTTCCCTTCATAGCATTTTCTCTAAACTTTCTCTCTCTAAAAAAAGTAAGAGAGAGAAAAACTCCATTCACTACACTGAGCTTGCAAGAGTTGCAACCAACATTGAATCCCTAAATTGGATTCCCTCAATTCCACCTTCTAATTGGTAATTAATCTTTCTTCAATTCGCCTTTTTGATTTCACAATTAGGGTTTCATGTTCATCATTTCATCCCCAATTTGTTAGGGTTTCTTAAATTATGATTGAAATAATGGGGTTTTGATATTTAGGTGGTGGCGAATAACGAAGAATGTCGAGACCAATGTTGTTGGTGTTTTTGTTATTGGTAATGATAATTACTTCGCAATTTGAGTGGAGGCAACAAATAGTCACTGATGTTGATGCTAATCATAGTTTATCTCAGAAACAACTTCGTGTTTCAAAGCGAGAAGAAGCTGTTAAAGAGAAGGTTTCTTTCATTTTTATGTAGTTCTCGACGTAATTTTCATTTTGGGTCATTCGGATATAGTCTTTTGTGTTGCGAACCCTTAACCCCGCAATTTGTAGAAGGCCGTTAGATATTGGGGTAAATATTGTTGTTTAAGTTGATTCTGACTTCTGAGTTTAGTGTTCTATGAACAGTAACTATTACTCCATCCATCCGAATCATTTGCTTACCTTTGATTAGAATACCCTTCTCCAAGAATATAAAAGGCAAACGAATGATTGAGACGTCCAGAAAGAGGGATTGTTATTATATGTGTGTAGCTGTTTGAAGTGTGTTAGGGTTTAGGCTACAATTAGGGAGTGAGATGTTGGCGATTGGGATGTATTGGTTTTATGTGGAGGAAATGCCCAAATGCGGAGTACTCCATAACAATTATTTGATGCAATTCTAGACATAATTCATTTTGGATCAATCGGATACTATCTCTTTGCCTTGATAACACAAGGGCAAGACTGCGTACATCTTCCCCTCTTACTCCACTATTTGCATTGATTTTGAGTTTAGTGTTCTATGAATGATAACTATTACTCCTAGTATATGTGTGTGTAATTGTTTATAGTGTTTTAAGGTATAATGTTAACATTGCAATTAGGAAGAGAGATTTTGGAGATTTAGATGTATTGATTTTATGTGGGGGGAAATGCCTAAATTTGTCTTAGCTCATTGGGTTGTAAGTTGTGTTATGACTTATGAGTCCCTTCTTCAGAGTGTTTGATTATTGGTTTGATTCTGTTGATTGAGAATTAGCCGAAATGTATACAAGGAGGAAACTGAATTTGGTTGTCATTCCTTGTCATTAAGATTGGTGGTCATTGGTTTGATTATGTTGATTGCGAATTAGCCGAAATGTATACAAGGAGGAGACTGAATTTGGTTGTCATTCCTTGACATTAAGATTGTTATAAAATAAATCAAAGTGTTAACGTCTTAGTGGAGAATAAGTTGGGATAAAATTGTGCATTTCTTTTTCCTTTGTATATAAAGACGTTGATCTGCCATAGGTTACAAGCATGAAAAAATCTATGTGAAGAATTAACTTTGTTCTCAAAGAACTCCTCCGGAATGTTTTTATGTTTTCGGGAACTATGGGAGTCTTGGTAGTGTATACTGCATACCATCTTGTAGCTTAATAAATTATGCTATGTCAGAGATGCCTCTTTCTTTGTTTATTTGGAGTCTTGGAAAACTAGGACGATACTTAACTTTGTTGATTGCTACGGAGTATATGCTTCTCAATGCAGAAAGCTAATGAACCCTACAAATTACAATGCCTGTTGATTTTTGTTAGGTCAGTTAGTCAAACCATTGAAATTACATTATGATTACGGCTGCTTTTCTCTCATTACCCAATGTAGATAGTAGAGCATGGCATTCACATGCTCAAGTTGAAGAATATGCATTTCTTATACCATCACTGCAGGGTACTTGTGGAACTTTGACGCTTATTTTTCATTTTGTTCTTTTGAGGGTGTCGGCAACCTACTATACATATATGATGTTTATGTTTTCTTTTTTTTTCCCTGATTTTTCCCCTAGCCACTACTTATTAGCTTTGTTAAAGCTTCTTTGTGGCATAAATTCCATTTTCTTTCGAGTGTTGCTTTTGCATCTATGAAAGCACAAACTGGATGCTATAATTTGACTTGCCCTATGAGCATTTCTTTCATGGACTTTTAGGTGTGACATTCATTTGTGAGAATATTTGGACTATTGTGAAAATGCTAGAATTGTAGCCGACTTTTTTTAGTGTGAATGGAAATAAGAAAACTGAAAGTCTTGAGTTTTAGGTAGATATAAAAAAGATAGGGTCGTCATCAATAATGTGGTATTTAGCTGCCAACTTTCATGTGATGTTCTCGCCATGTGCATTCTACTAGATCATGTTTAGAGTGGTCCGACCAATGAAAATGCTTGGCATTAGGTAGTGTAAATGTTCATTGTCCTTGTTTTAGTGATCTTTCCTCTTGAAACCTGGCAAATTGTTATGTTTCTTCTTATATTCTGAAGAGTGAAGACTTCCTTTCACTTGTTAACGTTTCCATTTTCTAGTACAAAACGTTGCGAGTTTGTGGACGTGGTCAATAGCTTAACAATGTTATTTAACGCAAGATCTGCTATTAATACAGAGTATATGTAACAGATTATTTTATCTCAAGAGAAGAACATTCAGAAACTGAATGAGCTTGTAAGGAGTCTGCGGGAACAACTTTCTGAGTGCCGAAGTAATAATGGAAGTACAAACAGTAGTTTGAACAATTTGACAGAGACTATCTTAGAACTTGAGCGACAGCAGTTCTTGGAAGATTAAATGTAAGTGCATCTCATCATTTCGTATGTGGACCGACCATACTCCAACTGAACGGATTCTTTGATCTTGCCACCTGTGTGTAATTCTTTTAGTTTAACATAATAGATAGCTGTAAAATGTCCATCTCCTTGTGTGTTTTTCAGTCCAAAATCGTTCTTTTTACGCTGAAGACATGTAACTGCTATATATATTTAGAAACGTCTAATGGATGGTAATATATGAGAATGAGAGCTTCATTGATTGTGAAATTGTACTTTCGGAAATCCAGCAGGTGTGTCAGTGTTGTTACCACCTTCATCTTCACTTGTTTTTGACCCTATGTGACTTCACCCACTTGTCGAAAATTTAGTGTGAAATCTCCCGGTTAAGAAGATCATTGTCGCTCATTGTCGCCCGGACGAGGACTGGCTGAAAATGTTCTTCAGCTGTTTGTATTAGCTACTAGGCCAACTTGAAAGAACCAATGCTAAGAAAGTAAGAATGTTTTTCAGCACTTGTATCTGCTACTTGGCCACAACTTGTAAAGAATCAATGCTCAGAAGATTCGTCTCTATCAAGAGTTTATAATAATATCATGCAGTAATTGTGTAATGCAGGGGACAATTTCATGTTCTTTGGCTCATGTCCATAACCTGTGCTACGGCCTTATACTCCTTTTGTCTCATTTATTTGTTTACTCCTTTTGTCTCATTTATTTGTTTTTGGGACGAGGAGAGTATAAACATTAAAAATCATAATCAAAACGTGTACTAAAAAACCCATATCTTCTTGTAAATTCAGTATTAACTTGTTAATGTGCTTGTACGGTTTTTCATGTAAAATGTAACTCGTCTGAAAAGTCTCGCAAAAATTTATCATGAGACCTCTCACAATTTCACATGAGTAAGTCTTGTAAGAAAACGCCTCAAAACAAAAAATGATTCAAGATTTAATCGTCGTTAAAAATCGTCTCACATGTTCATTAGTGACATCGCAGAACGGGTGGGTAGCTTTGTCATTCTTCTTTATTCTTTTTGATCGGTGTCTAGTCCTATAGTCCTATATTATCCGACGTTATAATATCTTAATGAAAGACGGTCTCTATGCCGACTAGGCGACTAGCCATCATGTAACAAACTAACAACCATGTTGATACATTTAAAAAATCAATTACTAAACGTTAAAGTTCACATTTTTTTTCAGGGGATTATTTGTGACCTTCTATACGTAGCCTTTTTCTTCATGTTGTCCCCTTACTTCACTTTCAATCTTTTTCAGTATTCTTATTATGCGACGCTTCCCTCTTCTGCACCACCACCACAATTTTTGCTTTATCTTTTTATTTCCATCTTCAACATTTTAAATGTTTTTGTATATTAATTTGTAATTTTCTCACCCACAAATTAATGTTCACATGTACCGGTCCTCAAACTTCTAAGCTTAACTTCGCGGAATTATATAGTTATATTGTCCTCATTTAACTTTCCGCCAAAGGTATAACAAAGTTTGAAGATCATATTGAGAGTATGAATTGTCCACACACGATTTCTTGCACGACTTTCAATATCCTCGCGCCTATTTACAAGCGTCTAGGAGGAGGGGTATGTAGTATGTACTATATAGTCGCCTACTCGGTTTTAGGTTTTGTATGTATGGTAAAATGGTAATGGGTTTTTGAAACTTTATTGATGTTTTGAAGGGTTTGCTACTGTTTTCAGATGCGCGAAAGTGACTTTTCGGAGTCTTGGCTTAGTCGAAATGAGAGCATATTGGATAGACTGCTTCACTTGAAATCCTCTGTAATTTGCTTGCAGGTGATTGATTATCTTCTAATTAGTTTCATGTCAAAGTCGATTATATATCATCATAGGAATTACCGAATTAATAATTTCGCTTATAATATGGTTACATTTTTGTATTAGGAATTTTGGATGGGTAATGAGGAACTGGTGAGCATGTATGAGAAAAGACTCGGTGATGCTGGTTATCTCACATACAAGCTTGCTCGTACGAACAATCGCGGCGATGGTATATATTGTTCCGATACCTGTTGAAATTCTTACTTTGTTTATGTGCTTCTTCGTTTTTTTTTCTATGATTCGGGTGTTTATAGATAGCTTATTGCAGGTCTCCTGACAGCGATACATCAGAGCCATTTCCGGTTGTTAAATTACAGGGAACTGTTATTCAACGACATTGGTGATCGCGTAGCTCAAGTTTTACATGTCGAAGTTTGTGGGAATATTTCTCAGAATGGCAAAATCGACAATATGAAGGAAGCACTAATTGTAAATACTCACTTGATCTTCCCACACGATTCTAGATACTGTTTTCTCCGCCTTCAGCAGGTTCCGCCTTTAATGTCCAGCATAAATTTCTTTCATTCCGATTATGGTTTACATATCTGCTTAGTAATTCTATTCTATTTTTCCGTTCCAAAGGTTTACAAGATTTTACAATATATCAGGTCATATGTGGAGAACTATACCTTACTTGTACCCGTCATCCTATGTGGGTATGTTCTTTGTTTTGCCAAGAAGTTCGCTTTCAGATTCTGATCCGATAGTATAGGCCAAACGGATTCCATTTACTCGTTAATGAATTCAAACTCGACCCATATTCATTGGGTCGAAGATTTAAATTTCTATAATTTTCTCATCTATTGGATGCCCTCGGTTTCAGATGATTTAAGTCACTATGTCAGCCGACCCCAAATCATTTTGGGACTAAGGCTCTGGTGTTGTTGTTGTTGTTGTTAAGTTGTGTTCTTTGTACATTTGGATAGGGATTGGAACGGAAGTAAGAAGGGGCATGTGTATAAATTCTTACGGTCACAAGGCTTCGAGTCATCCTATGACATTGCTCACCATTGCGAAAAAAATACTGACGACTTTCAGAAGGTTAGTGTTTTTCCCTTGTATGTCATGTAAACTATGTTATGTAAGTTACTGATGGAAGAACACTGTTTGTGCAGTGGGTTAGTCACCGAAACCACAGAGGAAATATTTGCGGGGTGGACTTCATTTGGCTGCAGAATCCTCGGAAATTTCACAAACCTTTAAAAGAGAGTTTCATGGAAGCGATTTTAGGAAACATAAAGGTATGTATTTTCGAATTTCCAGTTTCCACCTTTAAGAAACCATATACGTTGTGTGTTGCATCAGTTAAGCTGACAATCGGATTTCTGTGAACATTCAATCCGAAGATCTTGCTGCAAAGCGTTATCACAGGAAGCGGTGATCAGATGTCCGAGATCTTCAGAATCAAAGGGAGTTGCATTACTTACTCTGATTTCTGTGAAGTCCTTGAAGAGGTAGTCTTTGTTTTTTTGTTCTCATTTAGAACATGTTAACTATTGCGCTCATTGATTAAACGCTTGACAAACACGGTTCATTGTTCAGTTAGGAATATGTGGACATCCATGCGGAGGGCTAAACGAAGAAGATATCAAGGAAATATGGGAGCGTATAGATGAAGATGGCGATGGAATTGCTGACGTGCCAAACTTTCTGGTAAATTGCCCATCCTTATATATTTATCACCTAATTTATCTGGTAAAGTTACTAAAACGTACTCCAATACTCTTGTTAGTATTAGGGGTTTGGAACCCGTCAACATCAAAAATTGCCTCGAGGCTCCTTTAACTCTAATATTTCTAAATTGGTAGAGGGCATGGAGCTTGTGTTCGGACTCTTGGGATGAGGAACATGACAAAAAGAGCGTAGAAGAAGTGGGAGAAACTCGAAGCTCCAGAGCTACAATCGGTTTTATTGTGAAAAAGGCCACATTGTTCCCTAAGGAGGCCGAAAAAGGAACATGGCCCGAAAGTTACTTGCTTTCCGACCATGCACATTTAACTGTTGAATTTGCTATCAAGGATGTTCACTGCACTTTGTAGTAATTCACGGACATTTTCAAGTACGCCGTATTGTTTTGTCGTATTGTTCCCTCGCAATTGTGGCAATGAAATTTATACAATGCTCCTATAAGATAACCACAAATACCGAGTATAAATCAATGACGATGAACAAGCTAATCGGATGACGGAAAATTTTTTTTTACCAAAAGTTAAAGTTGAAGGGCCCAACCGGGATCGAACCGGTGACCTCTTGATCTGCAGTCAAATGCTCTACCACTGAGCTATGGACCCTTGATGTTTAATAAAAGATTATGCATAATATATCTCGGATATTCAGAGTTTTAATCTTTATGTGCTCAGTGCCTCAGTTAATCATGTTCATCAGAACACAATTTTTTTTAGCAATCAATACCGATTGCTCAATTTTCAGTAATAAATTTGTATTAGATATTAAATCAATTAATAGCGTATTTTTTTTGTCATAGTCTCCACTTAACAATTATTCTAAAATTTTTATCAGACAAAAAAACTGAACCGAGTTCGTAAAGGTTTTAATGTTTGTATCAAAAGTCAGTTTCGTGTCTCTGACTCGTTATGAGGTGATCTAATTGAAGAGTCATATAAATTAGTTAATTCGTTTATAATACAAAGTAATAATCAATTAATCTTAAAATCGACCAATTGATAGACCTACACGATATTTTAACTTTAACTTAAATGACATGGTATAATGATCTTTAAAGCAAATACAAGGATAACTGACAAGACGCGAATATTACGTCTCTATAATTTTCACGAATTTTACACCATTACCAAAAGATTTGCGCGGATATCAAGGCCCGAGGTATGGCAGTGAGTCCATGACCCGACCTGGTCCCGTTGGGTTGGACCCAAATAGAGCTGGTTTGGGTATTACTTTTTCCGACCCATTGGATATGAGTCCTTTAAAAATAACTCGGGTCCAACCTCGGGATTTGGGTTTGAGTTACGGGAGCCAGCCTCAACCCGTATACCTGTCATTTAAAAAAAAATTAAAACGACTTAGAGTAGAAAGTTTGAGACATGTGTTTTTTTGATATAAACCAAAATGTCTACGATCAATAACATTGTTATAATTTCCTCGCCGCAAGTACTCGTCAAGTTTGCTCAATTCCAATGACGAGACATCGAACGTGACCTCTAACATATGCATTTTGGGTTGCATACTCCACAACGCTTCTCTTTTACACTCCAAAAAACACACTGCCAATCCAACCGCCACCTCGCCACACGCGGCGGACCGACGACTACTCCACCACAGACAGACAACCCGTCCACCATCTGCTCCTCCCTCAAACTCGCATATTCCATATCGCTACATATCCTTCTAGGGTTCGTCGGAAAAATTAGGGGTTTTCAATTTCTACCCCTAAATCCATCATATTTCTTATCAAATGATCATATTACGTCCGTTTTCAGGTACGATATTGGGTTTTAGGGTTCTATACTTGATTCTTTTATTTTAATTTGGGGGAAAATCAATTTAAGTCTTCTTTTTGTCTTCTTTATTCACTTTGTATTTTTAATTGTAACCGACTCAGACCCGACCCGTTGCCATTCCTAGTTAAGCGTGCTAAAACAGAGATACGCTCATACGCACATACTCATTTGGCAAGTAAACTGTAAACCTCTCGTCCTACAAAATTAAATCCAACCGTTACAATTAGCTTCCCGCCAAAATGTTGCCCACCAGAGCCCTTGGATACCGTCACGGAAATACGGTCGTAAACCAAACATTGGCCTCGATGATTCGAGGCCGTCCATTCGATAAAGCGGTCCAGGGAGCTGCCGAACGCTATCCGTGGACCGCTGATCAAGTATCAGAGATCCTTCGCTCTGTACCGATCTTCTTTTTTCTACCTTCCAGCTCCATTGGTCGCCAAACCAATACGACCCGTCACCGAACTCCTCTCAAACAACGTAACCTCAGGGAAGAATTCGATAAGCTCCAGAAAGGGTTTCTTGTGCTGGGCCCTGGGGGACGTCGAGATCCAGCTCGGATCGATTTTGGTGTCGGAAAAGCTGTCGAATTCTTCAAATGGGTGGAATCGGACATTGTCGGGTTTACACACGATGAAAGTACAGTCAGAGAGATGGCATTGGTATTAGCCAAGGCGAATAAGATTAGGGAACTGTGGGATTTTCTCAAGGAAATGAGCCGGAAGAGAGTCGGGGTCGTAACGACTATGTCCGTCACCTGTTTGATGAAATGCCTAGGCGAAGAGGGGTTAGTTAATCAAGCTGTCCATCTTTTCTATGATATGAACCGGTTTCGTTGCAAACCCGATGTTTATGCTTATAATACGATTATTTATGCCCTCTGCCGCGTTGGGTTTTTTAAGAAGGCCAGGTCGTTGTTGCAGCAAATGGAGTTGCCGGGGTTTAGGTGTCCGCCTGATACATATACTTACACCATCCTCATCAGCTCATTTTGCAAATATAGTATGCAGACGGGATGCATGAAGGCAACAAGACGAAGAATGTGGGAGGCAAACCACTTGTTCCGGCTCATGATCTTTAACGGCATTGCTCCCGATATTGTGACTTACAATGCGTTAATTGATGCTTGTTGTAAGACTAATAGGATTGGGCGAGCGCTAGAGCTCTTTGAGGATATGAATCAAAGGGGGTGTGCTCCGACACGAGTAACTTACGACTCTTTAATTAGGTACTATTGTGTGGTGAACGAGATTGAAACGGCCATCAAGATGCTTAGGAGAATGCAGGAAGCGAATCACGGCACACCTTCCACAAGCTCATATACTCCTATTATCCATGCTTTGTGTGAAGTGGGGAATGCGGCTGAGGCTTTGGGGTTCGTTGTTGAGTTGCTTCGAGGAGGGTCCATTCCTAGGGAGTACAGCTATAAGTTGGTTTGTGATGCCCTTCATACCCAGGGAAAGGTTCATCTGCTAGACGAGGAAACTCGTGCCAAAATCGAGGATGGCATAATTACGAGATACAGGAAGAAAAGAATGGTTAAACCTGTATTGAACCGTAAGAACTATGATCTACTGATTGAAGAGGATTGATGCTTCAATTTGCATCAAGTAGATGTCAATCAGTCAACCACATTGTTTCTTTATCATAAGCTCTTCATCATCATTTTTATATACCACATTTGAATCGCCCTTTTATGTGACCAAACAAAATCTGGACTTAATCCGAGAAGTTCAACCGAGTTTTTAAAAACTTGAGTAATAATGACTCAAAATTGCAAAAGATTATGATGATTGAAATCAAATAGTTCACTAAACCATATAATAATTACATCTCGATTCTCAAATAATGATCTTCAATCATAAAATATTATTAATCGAATCAAATTCTACTTATACGTGCATAAATATTTTTTCACCGTTTTATGCCTGTATTCTACTTCTAAAATTCTTTAGAAGCCACAATCAGCCTGTTGTAAAGCAATTTTACACTAATTTTACGTAAATCGCCTCCAATTCTCGGCCTTAATATGTTGTAAAGCAGTTTTACACTAAAATTCTAGCACAAAAATTCTCACAAAATATATCTATTGTAAAGCGGTTTTATATTAGTTTTAGTGGTTTTACGTAAATTGCCACCAATTCACACGAGAATTTCCTGCAGAAATCTCTGGAACAAACTAATTCCAATTTCCAACTGATACAATTAGCTTCCCGCCTATCGCAGAATTTCCCTCTTTTCTAGGGTTTCAAATTCAACATCTCCCCCAATTTGATCACCCAGGTAACGTTTATCTTCTCAATTCTTCAAATCTTTGTAATAATTTAATCTAATTATATCATTTATTTGTAATTCACCTGATGAAAACTCTGATTAATAATTTGTATTGATTACTCTTAACAAATAATCAGGCATGGCAACTACAAAAATAGCGAAAGCCGCCGCCGAAAAGAGCGCGCCGAGCTTAAAACGGCAAGCTTTAAGTGTAACAACAGCCGCCGCTGCTCGTATACGGCGGCTTCTTGAGCAGCGGCAGCGCCCTTACCTTCGGCTTGGCGTCAAGGCTCGCGGCTGCAATGGCTTGTCTTACACGCTCAATTACGCTGGTACGTGTTAATTAATTGATTTCTATCAGTAGCGAAATCAGGATTTGTAGTTTGGTGTGGCGAGGTATTAGTGCAGTAAGCTAAAATAGAAGTAAAGTCGAAGATTTTAGCTGAAGAATTCTACCCCTTGTTCCGCCACTGATTCGTGTAGGATAGGATAGCTGGCCACTGCTTTTTGTACTTCGTCTGTTTCATTTGATTGTATACGTTTTGCTAATTACGTGAGGTGATTTAGAAAACAATCGAATGGAATAGAAGAAGTATGTAGCTTTTGAAGCTCTGAAGTGCAAGTAAAAAGATGAGCTAAAATGTTGGTGATTGTCGTAATTCTGAAGCTGTATAAAGGACAACGCTTTCTATTGATTTTTACTAGTTAATATGTGAATTGAATGAAAGATTGTTCATGTATGAGATTCTGAAATGTATTGGAACTTAAATCGTGTGTAACTTGGGGTTCTTCTGTCGGGGGATAGGTGACATTTCATTCAGTCTGCGGCGGTGTTATTGTTTAAAACTGAAGCCAAGGCGATAATATCTGACTGATCAGAAATTAAGCGCAGAAGCATTGAAGGTTTCAGGAGTCTGGGATTTTTTAACCTTGATTTTGTACTTTGAATGTGCAGATGAGAAGGGGAAATTTGATGAGTTAGTTGAGGACAATGGAGTGAAGATCCTTGTTGATCCTAAAGCTCTGATGCATGTTATTGGAACAACGATGGATTTTGTTGACGACAAGCTCAGGTCTGTATCACCAGAGATTTGAGTACTTATCTGCAAACTGAGCAGCATTCATTTTTGAGCATTATTTTAACCTTAAGGGTTGTATACTTATATGAACCATTCCAAAAAGGAAGTTTTTGCTTAAATGGGGTTGAAACTTGAAACCCAAACTATTTAACAAAATAGTGTCGGTTTCAAACTATTTACCAAAAATGGGTCCATGTCATTATTTCCGGATTTTTTACTCTTTTTTTTATGAGCTCTTACTTTCTCGCTGTCCCAGACAGCGAGAAGTTGCTTGCCATATTAAGGTTCTTGCAAGCCACTTTTATCCTCGCCGTTCTTCTTGCTCCGACTACCAAATACCGAAATCGTTAGTGGACGGGCGATACTGCGGGTCGCTTTTTGTGCAAACTTTTGAGCTAATAACTCAAACAAAGATGTGCCTATGATAAGGGAAGTGAGAAGAAGAGAATGGTGGTGGTATTTCGTTATTTCGTAGTCGGAGCAAGGAGAACAGCGAGGACGAAAGTATTTTGTCAAGCACCTTAATATGGCAAGCAACTTCTCGCTGTCTAGGACAGCGAGAAACTAAGAGCTCATCAACAAAAATAAAAAATTCGGAAATAATGACGTGGACCCATTTTTTGGTAAATAGTTTGAAACCGACACTATTTTGTTAAAATAGTTTGGGTTTCAACCCCATTTAAGCAAAAAGGCTCTTTAAGTACACATATACGTCCGACCTCGCCTCCCACAGGCATGAGTCATTTAGGGTTTGGGTTAGCGCTATCGTTGGCTACATGGATCAAAATGGTCACCATCTACGTAGCATTTAAGTCCAAAGAATTGGATAGTTTGGCAGATTAAGCTTTCCCATGAGATCCCACAATGATTTGGAAGCAAAACGCTATTGCATGCACTCGTTATTACTTATTAGTTTTAGACTTTTAGTTATCTCTCTTCCTCTCCCCTGACTGATTTGTCCTCCTTTTATTTAAGAGAGCATTCTTAAGTTGAGATGACAATTCTAGGGTATTTATGGCACTTTCTTCTGAAGGTATAGGATGTTACTCTCTCTATCCACTTATAGGGTTCTTACTTGTGTGGGAGAAAGTATTAAGAAACCAAGTAAACACGTAGGGTTGTTCGGCAGTCCATGCCCAAATTGACGAGAAAATGAAAATCAAAGACCGCACTGATCCGCCAAAGACAGAATCTGACCTGGGTCGAGAATTCCGTTCGAAATTCGGAACGGACCAGTATCACAATATCTCTCTTACTTCATAGAAGAAGGATTGCTGCCTTAAAACAAAAAACTTAATGATTAATGTAGAAGAAGAGTTGCACATAATGATACAAGCATCGAAGCTTTCTTCAACTCAAAGCATATGAGTATGACAACAATGCTAGACAAACATAAATTTCATTAGCAATAACAAAAACTTTCAACTTTTAACTTTACCAACAAAAATTTGTGAGAGGACAACGCGTCTTATGGACACGAGGCGTGCTGATCTCTCAAGCGGACATGTATATTTTAAAATATAACTATGTGCAACAAGAGTCTTTTTTCTTTTGTTTCCAACGAGGGTTTGCATGTAAATAAGTGAAAATTAAGGATAAGCTCCAGAATGAACGGAAGTAGGAACTTTATTAGTGGTCGGAGCGAGTATTATATAGTGAAGTTTATTTTTTCTTTGTTCTTTCAGTGGAGTTTCTCTGTCTTTAAATTGTTCATGGAAAGATTTTGCGACCTTAGTAATTTTATTAGCCTAATGCTTATAGAAGCTAGCGACCACAATCCAGTTTTGTGTGTTGTTATGTGTCCTTCATATTCTGCCTTTGTTTCATTCATGATCATCCTGTTTGATGCAGATCGGAATTCATTTTTATCAATCCTAATTCAAAGGGGCAATGTGGATGCGGAGAATCATTCATGACAACTAGCAGTACACAAGCTGCTAAGTGAGTCTACAACTAGGTTTGAGCGGTTGTCTGGCTTCAGGTACCACCTGCTATTACGAGTCAATCAAATTGCATTGCATCAATCTTTTGTTGCTTGCTGTGCTATGCATAGGATCTGACAGAAACAGAGGACATTCTAAGTTTTTTCTTTTGGTTTACATTGTGAAAATAAACGAGATCTTCTGATATACATGTGAGACTAACTGGGTTTTGTAAATTATAAAGAGAACTACTAGATATTTCTGCTGTAAATGCTTTTAAAAGTCAGTTTGTTAGGTGATCTGATTATGTTTTTTTCTGATGATCAAATTTTCAATTGTATATTGTGATAGCCTATACATAGTGTTGTTTATACCGAAGTAGGTATCTAAAAGGAAAGGGAACTTTATTAGTGACTTTTTTCCCTTAATAAGACTATAATAAACTGAAATCGTTCCTTCAGAAAAGAAAATACTGAAATTGTGTCAATTATTTTTCCTCGACATTGGAGAATCTTGTGCGGGTATGAGACTATGACTCCGTAGAAAGGATGTGAATGGGGCGGAATGAAGATGAAATTAGGGTCCCCTCATCCCCATGTCCACCAAGCATCACTCCCTCCATACTATACCCATTACCCACTCACCCTCCCTCCCCTTCACAGGCGGCCTTTGTTTTAAAAGAAAATTGTTATGTTAAAACAGCTTTTTGGCAAAACTTGGATGAGATGAACTTTTGATGTTTATAAAACCATAACACCCATTCCTTGAACCACTTCAGGACTATATCTCTTCATCTAAAGTCCTCACCCCGTATACTATTCCACGGGAAAGAAAAATACTACTCCGTATGATCGAGGAATATGGGACAAAGTCTCATAATCATATCTTGAAACTATCTCATACAAAAATTTGTGACCTCGGCCAAATGTCTCTGAAGACTTATTTTTTGGTGAAGTTATCATCCTTGTTTTATCGAAATGTGTTAGTGCTACTGGTTAAGACATAGGTATTATGAACAATAGGTTTCATGATCGAATCCCCCTTCCTATAGTAATGCCCTTGTAGCGCATTTCATACCAGAAAAACCGCCCTTGCTTTGTTGATTAATATTGTTGTCATGCAAAGGACAAGATAAGTTCAGTAGATTTCATGATGAGTAGTTTTCTTTCTTAAATGAAAATTTAAGCTTTTATTAGTCACAAATTAGAGTTTGCATGCAACCCTAGGGGAAAAAATTATGATGACAGTTTTTAGGACAGTGAAATTCAAAGCTTCTGATTCAACGTCCATAATTAGAACATAAATGCAACTTCTTGGAAGTCAAACAATCTACTTTTATTTTATATTTTCTTTGATTAAATTCTTCATATTTTGTCCACACTAATTACAGAAACTCTGTTTCATGTTCATGAACATGCACGTTAGGTTGGGTAGATGACCAAGACTATCGATAATTACATTCATGACTTTAATTAGCTTCTTAATCTTGCAATTAATTATGATTTTTAATTATTAATTATTCTTGGAATTGTGGAATTGCCAATTAGCCTTAAATTAGTGTCATCACTAGAGATACTTTTGTGATTAATTGACGAATTCTTATTTAACACGGTTGTATCGTCTTAAGCTTTAAGCGGGTCAAATTATATGAATTATATAAATAAGACAAAAGAAGAAATGTAGAATGCGGGAAAGACGAACAAAAATATCTTAAATGTTCAATTGGGATGATATTCGACCTGTTTTAATGTTAAGATGAATTAGAGCTAGCAAACAATAACACGACACGAATTTAGGTTGAGTCTTACTGACCGATTTATGTATGTGGGTCAACACGAGATTTAGATGGGTTGGATTTGAGCCCGACTTGAATGCCCTATTTATTAAATTAGTCCTAATTTTTCTCGATCCTCCGTCATAGAATATACTTAATACTTTCTAAACATTGACATGACAGGAAAACACGACACGAACCCAACACGAAATTAATGGGTTAGGGTTGAAGCTCAATGACTCATTTATGTAGGTGGGTCGACACGACCAGGATACAAATTTAATTGGGTCGGGTTTGGGTTGAAGAGTTCGTGACCCGTTTACATGTGACACGAACATGAACCTGACACGACCCGATCTATTTGTCAGGTTTAAGATGGATAGTTCCGTCTTAAGGGAGACTAGCTGCAATTAATTAGGATAGTAAATTATTCTTGGAATTGTGGAATTGGCAATTACCCATAAATTAGTGTGATCATTAGAGATACTTTTGTGATTAATTTAGATTAGAATTTGGTAATCATTACGGGTATTAATCAAAATTTGTGTATGAATGGTAGATTATATTATTGTTTATGTGGCTAACATTAATGAACATTGATGAAGTTTTCGTTACTAGTCAAAGTTTGACATAATTATATATGGAGTACCATTCTTTGGTGAGATCAATTGTTGTCATTTTGCGCAATTCTTTTGAAATTGTAATTTGCTTATTTTAAAACTTGTACTAGCAATTGGTGTACTATCTCATAGGAATTATGTCTCTTTATGAATTATTTTTCAAATACTTATTGAATAATAAATCCTTACTGTATATTATAGACGGTTTTAAATGATGATTGATGCCAGCCAAACTGGAATCATTTTGCGATATAGGCTATGAAGTTCTTATTGTGTTATAGGGTAATAATTTGGACCGTCTTATAGTAAAATTGTTTCATACAGACTTGCTCCATGAAAAATGTGCATATTCCGGAGCGACAATGTAAATCACCTGTCCCATTTTTGTGTCTCATCTCATGTATCATTACTTATCCTTATGCATAATCACTTTGATATAAGTCCTCGCTATTTTTATTATTTGATATGACGAGATTAAGATGATGAAACAGAAGACAGATGATCTCAGCTGGTTCAGTTTTTGTGATTGATTAATCCAGAGGTCTTTATTGACATGGTTTTATTTCATATATACAGAGCATCACAAGCAGGAAATTAAGACAATCGTAGCTTGAAGCCTTCAATTGCAGCTTTCTTGTGAAGCCATTAATTAAATATTTAAAGCCTATACATTAATACTCGTAATTGGTATTGCCTGTAGTATTGCTTTATTGTTTGGGCCTAATTGGAGGCACAATTGTCCTTCAAATGTAAGGAGGATGATTTAATTTAATCTGCGAGGTATACTTCACTGGATTCTCGTCTTAATAACTAGGCTAAGAGTTTAAGTTGATTCATTTCGGCATTAATAATCAAATTTGATTGAAATTATCGTCTTAAGAGGGAACATTATATATGTTGTATAACGACTGAACTGAAGAAAGAAGATAATGCAATGTATTTTACCTCCGATTTTGAAGATTCGAGGCGATTACAAAACACAGGTCTTGACTCTTGAAGGCTATAATGTAACTTCCAAACTATATAAAATTATTGACAAGCGTTTTATTTAAGGGTAAGGTCATTTTCGTCCGAAATAATAAAACGTAGTTTTGAGACCACTTTACAGGCAAATGTAACCACTTGTTTAAAAAAATAAAAAAAAAATCACCATATGCTGCAAACACTAGCTCGACCATTTGACCATAGATTAGTCTCAGAAATCTCGTCTTAATGTTCCAGATGGGTTATTCTGGTCTGAAACAAGAATTTGCGTTTAAAGACGTGGGGAAGTTATTGTTCACAATTGAGGCCATATGGTGTCAAACACATGATTAAATAAGTGGCAGAAGTGCATAGCAAATACTGTTATTGTATGTATTCAATTAATCACGAGACGACACTGAATTGTTTGTTCATAACTTGTACAGTAATTTTAATCAATACCAAGCAGTGAAGCAAGTGTCTTGCCAAAGGTTGTATTTACACCTGTCAAAACTCGACCCGCCCGACCCGTTTTTTTAGGTTACAAATCCGATTTTTTCGACCCGTGACTCGTTTGACCCGAACCCGAAATGACCCGTTATTTTAGGGTCAAGACCCGACCCGAACGGGTCGATCCGTTGGGTCAAAGATAAATCAAGATTTTTATTAAAATATTAATATTTTTATATTATATTTGAAAAAAATTGTTTTTTTATTATTAAAAATTACAAACATAACTAAAAAGTCAATTTTATATCACTTTTACAATACTTGATACTAAAATAATTATTAAAAAAACTTTAATTTAATAATTATGTCAATATAATTARTGTAAACTTTGAAATAACTAATGTAAACGTTGAATATGATTAAAATATTAATTTTAAATATGTGTTACATTTTTAAAAATTATTTTTTTAATTAAAAAATAGATTAAAAAAGACGTTATAAATTATTTTTTGACCCGTATTCTGACCCTAACCTGACCCGTATTCTGACTCGGCCCGTATGACCCGACCCGAGACCCGACCCGCTTGACAGGTCTAGCTGTATTCCATTGTCTCATCTGCTCTTGCAAATTGCGGGATAAAACTTAAGAGTGATTAAAAAAACGCAGATTTTATGTTAGTAATGTAAAGAGGTTTTTGATAACCAAGATGAAAATTGCAAAACTATATCGAAGGCTGATATTTCACAATAAAAAAAAAAGTGCAACCTATCTAGTATAATACTTGGGAGGTGAGGGATTCGAACCTAGAATTTAATATCTACTCCATTATACTTTCGTCTTAACCACTATTCCACTAATTTAAGACATCTTCGGTAAATGTCAAATACTTTTTTGTCCGGAGTTTTCTTTGTTTTTTGACCATTTATTTATTTTTTATAATGTGGTCAAACAATGATGCATTATACAATTGTACGAATACGGTAATACCTCCGTATATGGTGTACGGAACAATAGTATGCAACTGTTGTTACACTTGTAATTATGGTCCTAATCAATTAGCATTCATAACCTGGAAAACTCAACAGGGACCATAATAATAATCATTAGTTAATTAACATTAATATAGATCATCTTCATTAATCTTCTTCTCTATTTTTTTTAAACCGCTTAGATAACTTCTTGACACGATCTTAAAAGTAATAGATGACGATGTGTGAAATTGTGAACGAAATAATATACTCTATAATATACATCTGTTACGGAAAATGGCAAGAAATAGAGAGAAAGAATTGAAGAGAATCTTTACTCAATTAACACACCATTTCATTTCAGAAAATCTTGTAGGAAAATATGAATTTATATTTACAGTGAGATTAACCCAAGTACGTACTTCGTCTATACTCTATTTCAATCACTTCGTTTATCTTTAATAAACGAAAAATTCATGTGGTACCTTTCAAGTTTGGCATTTTGTAACCGGAAAACTTTAAGAGGTTATAACTCGCGTTTATGAGCTTTTGAAAATGACGATTTTTTTTTTCCTAAATCGATCATCTTTCCGAGAACTACGATTGGAAAAATAAAGTTTGTCATATTTGGATCCCGTGGTTAGGAGTTTTTTGTATGTAAAGTTTTTTGATCGAACAAACTTCGAATGGCCATATCTCTTGGTCACGAGTCCCAAAGTTGACAATTTCTTTTTTCAAATTAGTTCTCGGAAAGATGATCAAATTTGAAAAAATAATCGTCATTTTTTTTTGGAGCTCGAAAACACAAGTTATGGCTTTTGAAAGTTTCCGAGTTCAAAAAATGGTATTTCGTACGAAATATCAAATCTCATGAATTAGTTATTTATCTCGAGAATCCACACAACAACACACAAAGTAACATTTTTTGTTATATTCTCACAACAAATCAATAAATTTTTTTGTCTGAGGGAAAAAAAATCTACCAAATAATGATACGAATTAAAGGTTGAAAGAGCGTTATTTTAAAGATAAAACAGATTAAACATAATTGCTTATGTTTAAGTTAACAAGAAATGTTTGTGTTTTGCATTAATCACTATATCATGTTATTAGATTCCATTATTATATCATGTTATTAGATTCCATTATTTGACCAGGAAAAAGTATTACGCATCTAATGTATCTCAAACCCTTTTAGTTATTGAGAATATATACATTTTTTTTTTTTTGAGCTTTTAAAGTTTATAGTTATATTTTTATATTTTGATGTCAAAATAGTTGAATTTATATGAATAGTTTTTGAACAATATTGTATTTTTTTAGTTTAATGTCTAAGTGAACGAACTCAAAAAGTTTATACTAAAACTCATAATATTTAAAACAAAATTCAAAAACTTTTTTATAAAACTCAAAAAGTACACAATCAAATATACTGCCTCTAATGTATAGTCTATGAACTGTTGTTTGACTACTCTTGCCACACAATTTCGCAGTTTAATCATACGTGATACACTCTCTTTTTATCTCATTTACAATACTTTATCCGTTGTAAATTTAAAATAAATCTTTATGTTTTTATATAAGAATTTGTGTATTTTTAATAACGCTACTCATAAAACTTGATTTCATTATTTGACCAATCTGCCACACAACTTTTCTTTAAAGATTAGTTGATATTCATATTAATATAACAAAGCGTCTCCCTTGTGACGGATCGGATTCTTGTGACGGATAATGCCACTCACAAAACGAATAGGGGGGACAAGGTGGAGGGCACCCCCATGTGCTTCCCTCTCCCCTCTCCCCTCTCATGGGTATTTTGTGAGACAAAAAGGTATCCGTTACAAGCTTGTGACGGATACCTTCCGTCACAAATGAGAATTTGCCTTAATATAATACTATAAAATTGAATATGAGAAATAAATATTTTTAAAGATTACGTGCTATGGTGTACGAGGTACGTCTTACGATCTAAAGGATAAAAGTCCTAAATAGGGAGTACGTTACATGAAAATTTACTGTATTATGGGTGATATGACCTAATGATATAGGCATCCATATATACATCAAATCCAAACTCATTCCATAGTCTCATAGACACTCCTTTGTGTAATCTTATACAACAAGTCTTATTTCATTATTTTTCGGAAGATGATATCCATCTTAAGTTAAACTGATAAAATGTGACGCTTTTTCAATGAAAAATGAATATTCAGGAAACAAAAAAAGTTACTGCCAGTTGATTATTAGAAAGTGAACATTTTAATTTTACAATAAAATATGAATATTTTCAGGGAAAAAAAAAGTTACTATTAATTAACCGCTAAAAAGTGACCATTTTAATTATATTTTTTTATCATTAAGGCTCTGTTCTTTTGGACTGAAATTGTCTGAACTGAACTGAACTGAACTTAATGGAGCTGAACTGAACTGAACTGAACTTAATGTAGCTGAA
>VHZZ01001190.1:34815-46066 GCA_009801015.1 Silene noctiflora | reverse complement strand
AGAGGAATAAATTAAGAAAGAAGAAGAAGTAAGAGAGAATAATCAGAAGATTTGAAGAAATGAAGAAGAAGAACTGAAAATGGAAGATATGAAGATTAAACAGAAAAAATAGAAGGATAATGGGACCTACAGGGTCACTTGTTTACAAATCGGTTGTAACAGGTCAAAAATGGGGTTGGTCTACTATAAGTTAAATGATGTCATAGATAAGATTATTCTCAGTTAAACGTTAGGATAGATTAATATGAGAAGAGAGGGCACAAGATGGATTATTCTCATGAAATAACCCTATATTTTAAGAATAGTAAAAGAATTAGGGGTCGTTTGGTACAAAATATTGGAATGGATTGGAATGAATTGTGATACCATAGAGGTATGAAGTTAGAACCCCATACTTGCTCAAAAGTGTTTGGTTCATCTTGGAATGGATTAAATATAGTATCATGGTGGAATGGATTTAGAAATTTGGTGTATACATGGGAATGAGATTCCAAGGGATTGGAATGGAGTTAGAATTAATTGGGTATCTAACTCCATTCCAAAACCCTCCAACCAAACACTAGAATGGATTGAATCCATTCCGATCCATTTCAAAAGCTCCAACCAATCCACCTTTTCCGACCAACATGACCACCATGTTCGCCGATCACCAAGTACCATCAATCACCAATTTCGCCGAATACCCACCACGTCACCTCCCTTTGTTTCACCGACATATGCTCTACAACCCCATTCAATACTCCTCATTCCACACCCAACCCCAACCAACCAAACATACATCATCAGTTTAGTCACCTTTCAGTTCAGTTTAGTTCATCTCAGCCCTATTCTGTTCAGCTCAGATTCAAAATAACTTTTATTTCAACTTTATTTAATCCAACTTTATTCAGTTCAATCCAACATAACTCTATAATTCACTGTAATTCAATTTAACTCCTTTCAGCTGAATAAATCGGGGCCTAAACATACAAAGTAGAAGGTACACAAGCATACAAGTAAAAGAAGGGCTTTAAATTGGAAGGGTGGCATACTATGGCCCATGAAATAGGCGGATCACAAAGTTACTATTGAGATCATACAGATATAATTGATCCAATATTAATTAGTACTTGAGAGTGAGACCCTTCACACAGTCCATACTGACCTGTTTATTTGTACTACACTTACTATTTTTACTTTATATGGCATCATTTGCATATACTTTTTATATCTTAATTTAGCATCATTAAACACTAGTTAATTCACACATCAATACGCCTTTATTTCTCTTATCAGACTTTCTTTAATTGTACCTACTTTCTTTTATTTCCATGTAGAGATCTTATTGGGCGGGGTAGAGTGGATGTAGGCTTTCCTGTACTCGTATTCACAAACTTAAATTCTTATTCGTATCTGTTCATCATTCATGATGGGTACAAGTTTTCAAAGCTGACCGTCCTTTTTGATGGAAATTTAAATTTGTACCCTTCTCATTTATCAGATAACCAGCTTTGTGATAATATTATTCAATAGTTTTTCAGAAGAAGTTAGGCTCTGTATCAGAGTAGCTTATTTATCGAAATTCAATTAGCTTCTTTTTAGTAGGTGTTCGGAAACTAGCTTGTTAGTAACTTATTCGGTAAATAAGTTATCTGAAATGAAAAGCCACGTGGAGTAGCATGTGAGAAAAAAAATAGCTTATTATATTTCATTTTAATTTCTAATATTTAATATTAGTATATCCTTATATATCATTTTACCATATTACAACTACATTTTCAACTAATTTGTCAAACAATTTCAATATAATCACTTGGCTTATTAGCTCATAATTTTCAATTATCTTATGCACTTTCAATCATCTATCTACTAAAATAATAGGTACTAGTTTAGATCCCACGCAATCAATGCGCGGTATTTATAGATTTTTATTTTTGTATTAGTTAATCATGCTAAATTAACGCCTCATTAATTTTTCATATTTCATGTCATTATATTTTGATATGAAAAAAAATAATTGAACTGTAATATTATTCAAGAAAACCGAGTAAAATTGAACTGTAAAATAATAGTGCTATCTCATTAGTTGTTCATTTTTCTCGTTATTGTATTTTGTTTCGAGAAAAAAAAAATTAAAACTGAAAACTAATCCAAGAGAATTGAGTAATGTGTTGAAATATATATTTTTTTATTTTTAAAAAAAAAGGTATTTTTTATACCACAAAGCTAATGATTGCAATTTATAAATTCTCTCAATTCTTTTGTTATGAAAATAATCAAAACTATTTATAGTTTCTTTTATACATAGTATAAATAGTATGAGTCAAGTCATTCTCAAATAATAGCATTAATAAAAGATTTAATAGTTTATAGTTTTATATTATTTGTACTTTAATTAAAATACTATAATTTAGTATTTAGTGAAAATTATATAATTTGATGAAAAGATTAATTTTAATGAAAAGAATTATATAATGAAATACATCACAATTAATATAGTGAATACAATCAAATTCTCAATAGCTTCCTTATTTAAAAAGATGTTTTTTGGAGGAAAAATTTGTGATTTCACCTATTTTTTTAGTAGATAGGGGATTCTCATACTTTTTCCCTCCAAAAAGCATCTTCCTAAATAAGGAAGCTAATTACAATTAAACCTTTACTAAATTAGGAAACTAATAATTATGATTTATTTCATTAAATTATTATCTTCTCATTAAAATTAATTTTTTTTATCAGATTATATTATTTTCACTAAAATTTAAACTATAATATTTTTAATTAAAATACAAATAAAGTTTATTAAAAATTATAAATTGTTAACTCTCATAAATGCTATTATTTGAGAATGATTTGAACAATCCTATGTATAAAACAAAACTGTAAATCACTATTATTATTTTGCGGCAAAAACGAAAAATTGAGAGAATTTATAAATTGAAATCATTAGTTTTGTGATATAAGAAAATTTTCTGTAAAATACATTTTAGCACATCGATTAATTTTCAATTCCAACTTTTTTTTTTTTTCTCAAACTAATGTACAATGACGAGAAATACAAACAATTTATAAGATACCACGATTATATAAGAAATTTATTCAAAATTAAAAACTTTATATGTCGTGCATTTATTGCAGGGGGTCAAAACTAGTTATTTTTTTTTTTTTTTAAAATTCAACTAGCTGTTTGGCTAGCTTTGCCAACTAAAACCTTTTTGGTGAAAATCTAAACTTGTACCCTTCCCATTTATCTGATAACCCGCTTTATGATAACATTATTCAAAAGTTGTTGAGAAGATCTTTTGTTTGGCAAGACAAATAAACTAATTTCTTTGATCAAAGTAGTTTATTTAACCGAAATTTCAACTAGTTTATTTTTTGTAGGTGTTCGGAAACTAGCTTGTTAGTAAATTATTCGGTAAATAAGTTATCTGAAATGAAAAGCTACTTGGAGTAGCACGTGAAAAATAAATTAGTGTGTTGTATTTTATTTTCATTTTTTTACCATTTTAGTTTATAATATTTAATCTTATTATGTCCTTCTATGTCATTTTACCATATTATAACTCGTTTGTTAAACAATTTCGATATAATCACTTAGCTTATATTAACTCATAATTTTCAGTCCAGTAAGTCTTTTGAGACACAGTCTCTCACTATATTAATGAGAGACAACTAATAAATATACTAAAAATAACTAAAAGAAAGGATAAAAATAAAATAAGCTAAGTAGGGAAAGATTTTCAACATTATATCACTAATTATGATAAATATGAGTTTTAACTCTAATTTGTCATGAAATATTCTCAACAAACTTTCTCTAATTAGCTTATTATCATGTGCCCTAGGGCACATGATAGAAAATCCGTAAAAAATAATAACTACCTCTTAAAAGAGAGGTATCTCGCTAACATTAATGAAAGACCGTCTCTCTTAAGAATTTGTATTTTCCGTTAGCTTATTAACTTTCAGTCACCTTTACTCCCTACGTTTCATTCAGATTTTTACCTTTCTTTAAAGAGTTATATAAATTAAAAGTAAGTAAATGATGAGGATGAAAAGAGTAATAAATTAGTCGTGTAACATTAATTATTTTTAATAATTAACGGACATGAGTTTATAAATAGGGATGATGCAAAATTTAACCCATTCCACCACCACCACCGGATACAATTTTTATATCCATACTTGCCCACCACCCGCGCGAAGCTCTAAAGCTATGGCCATATCGCCTCCAATTAGATACGAGTGTGTTGCAAAAGCCACTTGCAAGTTGCACCAGTTCCATTGACATCCCTATATGAGCTATTTGTCCATTCTACTCATTCTCGGTACCGTATGTGTGTGTATATATATATATATATATATATATATATATGTATAATTAGTCTATTGACTAAGAGCATGTTTGACCTAGTTTGCTTAAAATCTCTTTACTATAAAAGTCATAGCATTTAGAGGGCTCCTATTGGTCCCTGCAAATTAGGAAGAGAAAAACTTTTAATTTAAGTAGGGTCCGCCATGTTCTTTATGCCTAATTAATTACATTCTCTCAAACTTTCATCAATTAATTAATGTCTTCTCTACTTTCATTAATTAAATAAGTTACAATCTATAATAACATAATGAAATATGAAGTCCTATAAAGTCCTAACTTCGATTTGAACGACAAAAATCAGATCTTTGATGATCGTTGATAATAATTGAACTAATTTTACATAAATTAAATATAATACTATGATTGTAACGCCTAGACTTTACAGATGGAGTATATTCGAAGATTCAAGAAGTTTTCAATATTACATTAACATGCAACAAAAAAAATGATTAAATTAAGTGGCGATAAGTATAAAACACGAACAAAAACTAAATACCAAATATAATAATAACATATAAATCGTTGAAAATTAAAACATATCGATACTGGAAATTAACAAAATAGTTGAGAGTTGGAAATCGACGAAAATATGTATCTCTGTCTTAAATGTACATAAAAAAGATAGGGTTTATATTATATGGTCGGAGTTTTTTTTGGTAGTTAGAGGGTCGGCCCAATAATAATTTGGGTTAATTACGATGGTTAGGAATTTAGAATTTAAACTGTAAGTATAATTTTCAGATCTATATATATTTTTATCGGCTACTATCCGTCTTTAGTTTAAAACGGGTCAATATCACTCCCCATGGGTATATACCGTATATAGGACAAATATTTTACTTTCCCCATGCATAATGCTTTTGTTTTGTCTTATTCATCCCACGTATATATATTTAACCCGTCTTAAACTTGAACGGATATTGTCGTCCTAAATAAGAATTTATATATTTTTATAATGTCGAGCTAATGCGTTGTTTTTACTTATGTCTAAGTTAAGCATATAATTTTCTTTACTTTTTAGATCGATATAACTGCAATACTAAAATCATATTCTTATTAAATATATTCACCTCCTTAATAATTGATTCAATTTAATGAAATTAAACCCGTGCATTTTTTGCACGGGCGTAAAACTAGTGAGTTTTTATTTTTTAAGCTAAATTTTTCAAAAGTAGTTTTTAAAAAACAGAAACATCAAATTGATGCTTATATTTTTATGGGTAAAAACATATGTGAATTCTTATTTTGCCTCCACATTTTCATACACATATTACCATTCATCACTTGTAAAAACGGGGAGAAAAAGCCATCTACCAGCCTCACCCACCCTCGACCACCAGCTCTACCGACGACCACCTACTAACCCCGTCCACGACCCCGCCACCGCACCCAACGATATTACATGGAAAAAAGTCCTCTTAAGCTCAAAACGTCTGAATTAATTAAAATCTCTGACTCCAGACAAGTTACAAAGTTAGCATCGATGAAATGATGTCAGTTGAATACGCAAGTTTCAGATGCAATTGCATTTGCCATAAATTCAACTGTCAAAATCATAGTGAACATCTAATCTAATGCTGACTAAACACTAACTTCAATTGACATTTGACAATGTCGTACACTTACATCTTAACCCACCCAAACAAAATTCTTGAAATTAGGTCAAATAATTATTATTTTTTTTTTTAAAAAAAAAAAACAACTTTCAGTTCTGAAGATCAAATACGCAAATTACTGAAATTATTAACAAAACGTAAAAACTACTGGGATAACGTAAGGTTATTTACGTAAATTAAGAATGTACTCCCTCAGTTCCGGTCATTTGTTTAACTTTGATATTGGCACAAAGATTGAGTATATGGGAGGGAACCATTTATGCTCCTAGCTAGTGGATGTCAAGTGGCTCATAATGGACGTATGTGATCAAATTATCTATGAAAAAGACCCGAAAAATTGGTGTTAACACCACTATACATCAGTAACAAACTACAACTACCACTACCGTTACCGCTATCACTATGACTACTGCTAGTCTGCTACTACTTCTGCCAGTGCTAATTTGCTGCTACTACTACTTCTACTTGTAAAATTAGGACTGTGCACGGGTCCAGAACCAGAATGCACTAGAACCGAAATGGAAAGAAAAAAACATAGTTGATCGGAACTGGACCAAAAAATTCCGATCCCCGGCCGGATTATGCACAATGGCATGTAAACATAGATGACTGAGCTGTCGGCTACTGGATTTTGCTGCAGTACATTTGGGACACAGCACAACTATCTCAATATTCGAACTCCAAGTTTACATTTGTGGGCTGGGCTTAACATGGCCTAGCCTTAATGTAAGGATCAGTCGAAAAGAAGGTGTCTACAACAATATTGTGTGAAACTAGCCCGATAAAAATAGCTCCAACAAAATTAGTTATTTCGTATTAAATGGATTTTTTGTCAAAGTTACCTAATATTTAGATCACTTTGCACACAGGTACCTAATATCATTTTTTTTTTTGCCAAAAGTACCTAAAGTTTATATGCATTTGTTAACAAGTACTAATTAACGTTTTTCGTCAAAAAAAAGTTGACTTTGGAGTTTGACTCGATGAAAAATGTGATTTATTTTACTCTCTCCTTAATCCATTTCTTTAATACTAATTAATCACATAATGTAATTTTTTTTCCTTCTATCCACCTATAATATCTTATATATCAACTCTTCTCACTTGATCTAAGAAGTTATGTGATTAATCAACTTAAAAAAGGGAATAAGGAGAGAGTAAAATAAAGAGTTTTTTGTCTGACACCACCTTTAATATTAAGCCTTTTGTCAAACACCATCTTTAAAAAAAATTCTGGCAATTTGGTACCTTTAAAAATAAAAAATTGTAATACACAGCCAAATGATCGGAGTTTGACCAAATTAAAAAAAAAAATCCGGTGTTGACTTCCCCTTATAAGCAATCCCACGTACCATTTCTTAAATAAAACTTAAATTTTAAACAAAATCCCTAAAACTTCAACCCCTAAAACTTCCATAACACTCGAAACTATCCTACTTCCATCTTCTATTTTCATCTCTTAATTTCTTCATCGCTCTCTTTCTCTCTTTAATTCTTCATCAATCCTGGGATTCCTCATCTGGTTTTTACTTTAATTTTGTTTTCCCCTTGATTTCTCTTCAAACAACGGGTTTAATAGATCAAGTCTTTCATCTTATCTACGGGTATGATTTTCATTTGCAGTTTTTGTATTGCATTTTAGATTATGTTTTGTTTGTAATTAGTTTACAATCTGGGTAGTTTTAGATTATTTTGCATAATTTGGTAAAAATACGTCTATTTTACTCTTTTATGTTTGGCAATTATTGTAGTTAAAAGGATGCATGATAATAGGGCTAGATTGAGGGTTAGATTTGGTGGGATGTTTGTGACTGATAAGAACTGCAACACTGATTATGTTGGTGGTGGTGTTTGGCTGGAAACAAAAGATAAAGTTTTGAGTTTAGAGTACTCTCAAGAAGTACTTAGGACGAAGCTAAAATGTGATGAGCCTCATGCATTTTGGTATAAAAGGTATGGTTTGAGTCTTTTTGCTAGGAGACAAAAAATATTGTATGAAAGGGATATTGAGAATTTGTTAAGGAGAAAGGATAAGTCAAGGATAGTCACCTTGTAAGTTGTATGTAGTCAAAGCCCCTACCCCATATAATGTTGTTAATCCACAAAAATTAAGAGAGAGAGAGAGAGAGAGAGAGAGAGAGAGAGAGAGAGAGAGAGAGAGAGAGAGAGAGAGAGCATTCAAAGCATCTTCTTCATTCAAAACATCTTCACCTCAAAGTACAAATCTAACCACCTCCAGAAGACCTAAATTGGGCATTAAAAGTGTTGCCAAAAAACAGATTCATAAATCTAAACCCCCACAAATACCACCTGAAATTGAACCCCTTGATATTGAACCCTTTTAAGTTGAACTTCCACCCACACCTATACCCCCTCATCCCCTTTGGTCTGAAAAAAATTCATATATATTTGAAGATGAGAGTGATGAAGAAGTGGGTGATCCAGACTACGTGGTTGGTGAAGGCAATGTAGATGGATCTGAGAATGATACATATGGGTATGGGAGTGATACAGATGAAAATGATGTATGCAGTGGTGATGATGAATTAGATGGGGTTTAAGTTGATCCAGAGGAAGAAGTTGACCCTGACATATTAGAGAATGTGCATGTGAAGGCTGGTTTAGGTGCTTCAATTCCTGAAAACTTGGGAATAAATGATGACGGAGTTGACATTCCAGAAGGTGAAGATGATGTGTTGTTATCTAATGAAGAAGATCTGGCAAGTGAAGCATATTCTGATGAAGAGCAATTAATTTATCCCACCTTCAATCCAGCTACTGATTTCAAGAAATCTATTAAGTTAATCAAGGGATTAAAGTTTCCAAATTACAAGATTTTTAAGAAAGCATATCATTGCATTGAGAATGACTATGATTACTAATACTTGCATAATTGTGTTAAGAGAGTAATTGTTTACTGCAGAAAGAGGTGTAATTGTGTTTGGAACAAAAAGAAAGCCTGGAAAATGTATTTGTGGCTGTGTTGATAAGTGTAAGTTTAAGATCCATGAAAGGTTGTTGGAGAGTCATAATACTTTCCAGTTAAAATCCCTGAAATTATAGCATAAAGAATGTTGTGCCTTAGCTAACTTGAACAACAAAGTCAGTAGTGAGTACCTTGCTGAAAGGTACATTAATGAGTTTAGGTTAGACCCTGGGTATAAGCTGAATGTATAAACTCAATTTTGTTTCTTTGTTAGACACAAAACTAAATAATCAAATCTTATACTCCCTTCAATCCAATCGAATGCTCTCTTCGGTCGGGGCATAAATTTTAATGTGGAATGACTTTATAGTGTTTTTTATAGCGGTATTCTTAAAAATATTTAAGGGTGTGTATAAAAAGTTGTCATAATGTGGAGTTTTAGTTGCAATGGTATCATTGTAAATACAAGAAATAGAAGAGGGTAATTATGTCAACTATTTTACCAAGTATGGAAGGAAAACATTGAATTAGATTGTACGAAAATGGAATGTGAGAACATTGGATAAGAATGTAGGGAGAATATGTCACGTCAATATGATATCATTAAATTTTAATCGAGTTATTTTTTTTCATGATGAAAATGATTGTAACACACCTAACTACATTATATCGTTTCGGGTGTACTGTTTCACTGTTTGGAACCCTTCATTCTTTCACNTGATGAAAATGATTGTAACACACCTAACTACATTATATCGTTTCGGGTGTACTGTTTCACTGTTTGGAACCCTTCATTCTTTCACCATTTCTCTTGTACCTCATTTGCTAACTAAACAAGGAATTTTACATGCTTTATTCATCTCTCATTTACTAACCCAACAAGGTCTTGGTGATCAAGAATTATATTTGTTCTTTACTAATTCTCAATATAGACATGACGTTAAGTTAGTAACTGGCGTAAATCCAAAAGAATAGTATATCAAACATCAAATGCACGATTAGTGTTTTACAACTAAAATAAGTAGTATAATACACTATAATTGCAACTGATTTTAGTATCCGTGCAACGCACGGGCATGAAAACTAGTTATATCCTATTGATAGCTATCCAAGTGGTACGAGCTCTCTTACCCCCAATCAAGAAGTTAGAAGTTCGATTTTCGCCTGCAACATAATGCGCTCATTTGAAAAAAAAATAAAAAAAAATAAAAGAAAAACTAAGTCTTTGAATGAATGATCATTTGATTGACGTATGAACTCGATTGCATGTCGCTAATTGAATTAAGCTCGAATACAATAAGTAACACGCACAACAAAAGTAAAACAAGTAAGCAATAAATTACGCAGCGGGTTTTGAATTGGTTCAGCCTAACAGATCGCGACCTACGTCCACTATTCTTTTATTAATTTTCTTAGTATTGTAACCATAATTACAAGAATATCATTACACTACAATAACCTTTAATTTAGTTGCACGATGTTAAATACCATTAAGTATATATTCACTTCCTTTAAGAATTAGAAAAAACAATTTAGAACCTCGCGTGCTCCTCTCTAATATATTTCCTCTTCAAAGATAGATGTCAGAAAAAACTTTTAAGCACTAAAGAGWATTAAGAAAAGTTAATATATCAATGATAAGGCTATAACCGATTGTTATGATCAGTGATAGAACAATTACAAAATGAGAAAATAAGAGCTTTCGACTTCCAATCTTCTAAATGCATCCTTCATTATTGAATAAATATAGTACAAAATCGAGAAACCTATTAAAAGAACTGGTAAAGTAATTAGTGAATTTATGTCTTGAATCTATATGAACTCGTTAATATTAATGAATTTTTTTTTTTTTAATACAAACTTGGTAATTTGCCATTTTGCCCTTGAAAATCATCATTAATTGTCAACCTATAAGGAAAGTTTCCATAATCACGMACGCACCCCTTTCCTTATTTAATTCAAATCCATGATTGGAATCCAAATCAAACTCTAAACCCTACAAAATCCAACAACATATACCGTTCGCCGACTCCCATAAACGGACCTATATTTTCTCTATAAAAACAAACCCACACCCCCCTCTTTATTATTTCAATCCACTTTCCCTCTTTTTTCTTCCTACCCTAACTAATAGAGTAATACAATCCTCTCTCAATATAATCTCAAATTTAAAAACAATTTTAATTAACAAATTATGGATATTATTTGCGCTGATTGCAGTAGACCTACTGAAGTTGTTTTCGACCACGGTACCGGGGATACCATCTGTTCCGAGTGCGGTCTCGTTCTTGAGTCCCACTCCGTAGATGAATCCTCTGAGTGGCGCACTTTCGCCAACGATGACAACAACAA
>VHZZ01001189.1:80188-90374 GCA_009801015.1 Silene noctiflora | reverse complement strand
ATTCATCATTCAATGAGAAAAAGGGGACAAATAAGCAATCAGAGACTCCCGGCCGGGGCAACATACAAAAGATCAATTTTCAGAAAATATATCAGAGACTTCCCAGCCGGTCGTGGACCGGCAGCCGGTCCACCGGCTGGGACACGCATAACCATATTTTTAACGACTTGAAACAGAAGACTCCCCAGCCGGTTGTGGACTGGCGGCCGGCCCACCGCCTGGGAATACCTGGTACTTTACATTTTAAGTGAAACTTACAGAAACTCCCCCAGCCGGCCTGGAGACCGGCAGCCGGTCCACCGGCTGRGACWAYMCCAAMMWTRAAWTTYMTSMAAWGARRCAGRARCHYTCCCAGCCGGCTGGCAGACCGGCAGCCGGCCCACCGGCTGGGACTACCTGATACATATTTCGACAGAATTTGACTTTCACATGATTTCCGACTTATTTTTCTAGCATGAATTCAACGTAAAGAACACGTAACTTAGCATAATATCAGCATCAAACATATCCCAGCATATACATGTGAATTTAATTCAAAGGAATCCATTTCTAAGGCAACAAAACATGTGAAATCTATCTAGACATGTGAAAATGCGTCGATCTCATGTTTTCAGCACATAACTCAACCAAACCAATAATATTCATGCTCAAAATCATCTAAAAACAGAATGTAAACATAAAATTCACCAAAGGAACAAACTTTGAAGCATTAAACAAGAAATTAGCATATAAACAACCCAAAATCATACAAAATCCCATGTATCATCGAGGAACCCTTCAATGTTACCTTATGCTTCCTAAACTTCGTGAGAGCCTCCAAAACGCAGCTTTTTTCTTCCGGGACCTTCAAACCTTCACCTAAACACAAGATAAATGTTGTTAGATGAGAAATTCTCCATTAAAGGAGGGAAGGGGATTTCAAAATTCTGGAATAGAAGGGAAAAACTGGAACTTTATTACATACTAAGGAGGAGAACGAGAAGAGGAAGAGAACGGCGCGAAAATCAAAGGAAACGGATGAGAAACGAAGATTTTATGTCCGTCTTAAGCTTGGATGAAAATGTAACAATGGTGTTTGATGGAGGAAATGTGTTTGCTGAAAGTTTGGAGATGAAGGGAGGGTTTTTGGAGAAGGTAAGTGGAAAATAGAGGGCTTTATAGTCCAAAACCGACTTAAGCCCAAAAGAGTTAAGCTTGAGTCGGGATTTACAAGATTTACGCTACTATACATTTAAGACGGACCATAATATTATTTATATACATATTAAACTATAAAATTCATATTTTATGAAAATAATATTCAAAATCATAATTAGCCTAATTTAATTATTAAAATAGTTTAAACACATATTCTCACGCAAAAATACGATTAAACCGTAATTTATTTTAAACAACTTATTAAACTATTTTTAAAACTTAAATTTTAAATTGCGGGTGTTACAGTCAAGGTACGGACATTACGATTTCGTGGTGATGCCATTCGGGTAGACTAATGCTCCGGCCATATTCATGGACCTCATGAATAGAATATTTAGTCCTTACATGGACAAATTTGTGGTGGTGTTTATTGATGACATTTTGGTCTATTCGAAGACCAAAGAAGAGCATAAAAAGCATTTGAGGACTGTGTTGCAAACTTTGAGAGACCGTCAACTCTATGCCAAACTTGGCAAATGTGAATTTTGGTTGGAGAAGGTGGCCTTTCTAGGGCATGTAGTGTCAAAGGAGGGAGTGTCCGTGGATCCATGCAAGATAGAAGTCGGGTCAAAGTGGGAGGCACCTAAAAATGTCGCGGAAATACGGAGTTTTCTTGGCCTAGCCGGATATTACCGAAGATTTATGAAAGACTTCTCAAATATTACAAGACCATTGACATCATTGATGAGAAAAGAGAATTGTTTCAAGTGGGACGAGAGTTGTGAGACGGCCTTCTTGACCCTAAAGGAGCGCCTAACCACGGCTCTGGTATTAGCCTTGCCAGAAGGAATTGAAAATTTTGAAGTTTGCACAAATGCTTCAAATAATGGTTTGGGATGTGTGCACATGCAAAACGGGAAAGTCATAGCCTACGTGTCATGGTAATTGAAGCCATATGAGGAGAACTATCCGACACGTCACCTAGATTTGGGAGCCGTCGTATTTTGTTTAAAAATATCGAGGCATTACTGATATAGAGCAACCTTTAAAGTGTTTTCCGATCATAAAAGCTTAATATACATCTACAACCAAAAGGAGTTGAACACGAGGCAAAGGAGATGGTCTCACTGGAGACTATGACATGGAGATTGTGTACCATGAGGGGAAGGCTAATGTGTTAGCTAATGCTTTGAGTAGAAATTCGGCTCACTCATTGTGAACCCCCTTGTCCATGATGAGACTAAAGGAAGAAGTAGGCAAGATGGGTATTCACATGATTCAGAAAGAAGATGCAATCGGTGACTTAACATTGGAACCCGAATTGTATGATAAAATCCGGGAGAAGCAAGAGAGTGATCCCAAAATTCAAGAATGGAAGACTGCTTTAAAAAGGATTGAAGCATCAAGGTTCGAGTTACATGTAGACGGAAGCCTTAAGTTCAAGGGAAGGTGGGGTATACCAAATGATGAGGAGCTTAACAAGAAAATCATGGAAGAAGCTTATAAATTCCTTACTCGATGCATCCGAATGGTGATAAGTTGTACAAGGACCTAAAGAAGACATTTTGGTGGTCAAATATGAAGAGGGAGGTTGTAATACTCCTCATTTCTGGTCGTAGCGTACTCGGTCGAGTAGGCTGAACTCGACCAACTGCGTCTGTAGTATGTTTTGGTCAGGCTACTGTCTTAGTGGCACTCGACTGAGTTAGTTTAACACTCGGTCGAGTAGGTTGTACTCGGTCCAGTACGTTGCACTCGACTGAGTGTCCGGTCTGGAGTCATGTTTTTGCGCGGTTTTGATTAGAAGGATTAGTTTTATATTTCATAATCAGATCGTAAATCATTTCTTAACCCCAAAATTATTTCTAAACACTCTCCCTAATTACTCTAATCATCAACCAAGCAAGTTTTAGCATTTTGGTCATTGGATTTCGCTAGTTCTCGTGTTAAATGATTCGGTATGCCATAATTTATATCTTTATTGCTTGTTTTTCGTCTTAACCCTAGAATTTGGGTTAAATTGGGGGATTTTGTAGTTTTGTTGTGGGATCTTAGTAGTAATGTCCATATGTTGTTATTTTTAGGTGAGGACTTCGTAGAGGAGAAATTCTAGTCCGCCTTTCCTCGCTTTTCGGATTTCAGAATAAGGTAGGGTTTCCTTACTCAGTATAATTGCATGGGTTGGTTGTGATTTCATGTTGTTATCATCATGATGTGTATTGTTGTTATTGGATGGTAGTAGAGTAGTGGTGATATTGTGAGCCATGTCGGGAAATGGTTTCACCCCCTTGTTTCACCTCTTGTGACTTCCGTTACAAGGGGGATGTGCCCGTTAATGAGCTTGGATTCGCTCGTTTCAATGAGCAGAAATTTGTTGCCCACGTTGTGGTTTAACATCGGGTGGGATGGGTTACCCGGTGCGTTGGGAACCCGGACACTCATTGCGATGAGAGCCATTGGTTACTAAAGAGTTTGAAGGATTATTGGAGTATTGATTGTGTTTATCTTTTGTATATGTTTGTGGTTAATTGTGTGGTTATACTGACCCTTCTTATGTTTTTAAAACTATGGTGATCAATTTGATATTTTCGGCAAATGGTGAGTAGTGAATATAGCAGGTGTTGATGTGTGGGCTTATTTGCGGGATTGGATCGGTGCCAACGAGTCAACATGTTTAGCTTCCGCTGTCTTGAGTAGTTATCACTTAGCTAGTTGTTCAGTTTTATTTACCTTCAATTGAGTTTTTGTATCATGTAACCTTGATTAAAATTACTCTTTACATTTCTTGTTTCATTATGGTATCTTTGATGTATGCTACCTTGGACAACCGAGACGGTAGCACTCACATTTGCTAAGGTAGTCTTTGGTAAGGCACTTTGGTAGATGGGGGTGTTACAAAGTGGTATCAGAACGACGGGTTTGGAACCTAAAACCAATGAATCAATGAACATAGGTTGTCAAATTAAAATGAACCCGGGTATAAATTGTTTGTAACATAGGTTGTCAAATTAAAATAAACCCGAGTAGAAGTTGTTTGGAGCTACCGCAAAGGTTTGGGAGACATCCTAAAATCGTCTTATGGCGCTTACGACTTCGATCCGGTCATTACGGGGATGTGTCATGGGAATTGCAAGTATGTGTGTGTGTTACCTTATCTATATAAATGCTGCAGAATATGTATTTGTATGAGGCATAAAGTATTGTGGAACGTTTTTGTGTTTGAGGTGAAGTAGATGGTATGTGTTGGAATTCATGTATAGAAGAGTCGAATTATTTATCTCTACGCATTTTGAGTATAGATACATGTAAAATAGGATTGTATGGTATATGTAAGTTGGTTAGGATATGTGATGGGGGTTATTTTGCATGATTCAGCTGAGTGAGGCAGGGCACTCGACCGAGTAGAGCGTACTCGAACGAGTGTCTGTCACTCGACCGAGTGAGGCTGTGGTGATTTTTGAGGTTGTTATTGGAGTTTGGTCACTCGGCCGAGTAGAGTAGACACTCAACCGAGTGGGTTTTACTCGACCGGGTGCCTATGGTACTCGACCGAGTAGCGTTTATGTGACTTATAGGCCAGCTATTGGAGTGTGAGCACTCGGCCGAGTAAATCAAGTACTCAACTGAGTGGCTTGTACTTGACCAAGTGGCGTATGATACTCGACCGAGTACCACTTTGGGCGGGTGATATTTTGATTGAGTTCTAGGCTATGTTCTTACGTTTTTTCTGGTTATTGAAGATAAAATTCTGCCAAAGTGATCAGTTGTCATGGCTAGGGCCACTAACATGACCATTGAGGATATCGCCAGGCTAATTAAGTTGAACAATGCGCTCACTAAGGCCTTGAAGAATGTGAGCAGGGAGCGCGAGGTAGTGGTGGATGCGTCTGCTCTAAGCACCGCTATCTCTCGCCATCGACCTATGAATTATGAGGGCACATGAGCACGCAATCTACTCGATAACTGGTTCCGTGAGATGGAAAGTAGTATGGAGAGGTTGCCAGCAAGGGTGATTTCTGATTTGAAGGATGTGTATGAGAGAGCAGGGCATGCTGAGCGACTTGCTAACATGGCCAGGGAGGCAAAGGAGAAGGTGAGTGAGGAACGGAAGGCCGATAGTGAGGTGGAAGCCAAGCGCACTACAAGCGGGATAACTTCAAACAAGCTAGGTCGTATTCCGGGGGAGCTAGTTATGGTGGGAGCTCACGTTATAATGGTAAGGTGGATGGAGTACCAGTGATAAAACTAACTTGACAAGCTACAATTGTGGTGGTACGGGCCACAAGAAGTTTGAGTATCGGAGCAACGGAGAAGGAGGCTTCCAACAACCTTATCAGGGAAACTTTTCCCAAGCTCTAAGTCAAAATATGGCGAGTAACTGACCAGCTGGGTAATGGAATAATCAAGTTGGCCAGAGCAATTACAACAGTGGCGGTTACAACTGCAATGGTGGATCCTATCAGTGCCCGAATAAAAACGGGAATCAGAACCCGGCAACTAAGGCTACCGCTTTAGAGAGTAAAGTACAAGGTGTGGTCAGAAAAGCAGTGAGAAACTGTTCATGATGGACAAGCAAGCAGTGGAGGATGATGCCCAAGTCGTCATGGGTACATTTCTAATAAATCATAAACCAACTTTTGTTTAATTCGAGTGCGACCCCTTCCTGTATGTCTAAGATTCATGCTTTAACAATGGGTTTGGGAAAGTTTGAGTCGGAAAAAGATAATGTGTTTATACCGTCGGGGGAGTCTCTATCATGTTGTAAGTTGTATAAAGGGGTGTCTATGGTAGTTGGTCAAGTAGATTTTCCAGTCGACTTACTTGAGTTTCCTTTGGATGGGTTTGAGGTCATAGTCGGGATGGATTAGTTGGGTAAGTATAGGGCTAACATTGATTGTCATCGAAAAAAGGTGTCTTTGAGGGGACCAAAGGGGGTTACAATGTCTTATAGAGGGTTTGTGGTGAGACCCAAGGTTAAGATCAATGCAGCGATGACCTTAAAGTCATACTTAAGGAAGGGGTGCCCTATAATTCTATGCCATGTGAAATATACTTGGGTGGAGGTGCCTACAACAGCAGATACACCGGCGGTTGGAGATTTTGAAGATGTCTTTCTGGATGAAATAACGGGATTACCTTCTAAGAGAGATATCGACTTCATTGTGGAGCTTAAACCAGGAATGAGACCTATATCTATGGCCTCTTACTGTATGGGACCAAAGGAACTTAAGGAGTTGAAGAAGCAGCTCAATGAGTTGCTAGATAAGGGATACATCAGACCTAGTGTATCACCTTGGGAAGCACCAGTGTTGTTTGTGAAGAAGAAAGACAATAGCATGAGGTTATGCATTCATTACCGCGAGTTGAATGATGTTACCGTGAAGAATAGATATCCTCTAACTAGGATTGATAACCTTTTTGATCAATTGATTGGTGCCGAGGCGTTCTCGAAGATCGATCTAAGATCAGGGTACCATCAGTTAATGATTAAGGATGAAGATATTCCCAAGACATCTTATGAATGCGCCATCGGTCGCAGCATGGTCACTATAAGTATGTGGTGATGCCTTTTGGGTTGACAAATGCGCCAGTGGTGTTTATGGATCTTATGAATCGGTTCTTTAGTCCGTTCTTGGACAGGTTCGTGGTGGTCTTCATCGATGACATCTTAGTCTATTCCAAGACAAAAGAGGAGCATGACGAGCATATGAGGTTAGTCTTGTACACTTTGCAAGGTAATAAGATATATGCTAAGATATCCAAATGTGAGTTATGGTTAGAGAAGGTGGCGTTTCTGGGTCATGTGATTTCTACAAATGTGGTAGTTGTTGATCCAAGTAAGATTGAACCGGTGTCAAACTGAGAAGCACCGATAAATGTTGCTAAAATTCCGAGTTGCTTGGGTTTGGCCGGGTACTACAGACCGTTTGTAAAGGATTTCTCCAAGATTTTGAGACCTATGACAGTATTGATGAGGAAGGAGAACAAATTTCACTAGGACGAGAGTTATGAGATGGTGTTCCAAACCTTAAAGGAATGTAGTACAGCTCCTGTCTTAGCCTTGCCAGAGGGGAGTGAGAATTTCGAGGTTTATATTGACGCCTCGAAAAATGGATTGGGTTGTGTATTAATGCAAAACAGCAAGGTGATTGCCTATGCATCAAGGCAACTGAAATCATATGAAGAGAACTATCGTACTCACGATTTAGAGTTGGGTGCGGTTGTGTTTGCTATGAAGATTTGGAGGCACTATTTATATGGGGCGGCCTTTAAAGTGTTCTCGGATCACAAAAGCCTAAAGTAAATCTAAATCCAATAGGAGCTTAACATGCGATAGGGAAGGTGGATGGAGTTGATCGGAGACTATGATATGGAGATTGTCTACCACGAGGGGAAGGCTAATGTAGTGGCTGACACGTTGAGTAGGAAGAGTGTACACTCCTTGTGCACTACTATGTCCCTAATGAGATTTAAATATGAGGTACGAAATATGGAAATCCACGTGATCAGGAAGGGCGATGCTATTAGTGACTTTACCATGGAGCCCGAGCTTTATGATGACGCCAGGAAGAAGCAGTAGCTAGATTCTCAGATTCAAAAGTGGAAGGAAGGAGTGGAAAATGGTACTACATCAAGATTTTCGATCCATTCATATGGGAGTGTTCGATTTAATGATTTATGGTGTGTGCCAAAGGATGATGAGCTAAAAAAGATGATCATGACTGAGGCTCATTGCACTTTTTACTCGGTGCATCCGAGAGGTGACAAGCTATATAAATATTTAAAGAAAACCTTTTAGTGGCCGGGGATGAAGAAAGATGTAGCTGATTTTGTTACTCGATGTTTGACTTGCCAAAGAGTCAACGGGGAACAGAGTGAAGGCCTCAGGGTATGATTCAGTGACTTGAAGTACTAGAATGGAAGTGGGATTTGATCTCTATGGACTTCATTGTAGGGCTACCAAAGACCGAGCTAGGTAACAACATGTTTTAGGTTATTGTTGATCGATTGACTAAACTAGCTCATTTCATTCCAATGAAAAATACTTGGAATAAGATCGAGTTGGCAACAGCTTATAGGAAGAATGTGGTGAAACTACATGGGGTATCTAAGGACATTGTGTCGGACCGGGATGCAAGGTTTATTTCCCGTTTTTGGCAGGAGTTGCAAGAGTTGATGGGGATTACCTTAAAGATGAGTACGCCTTTTCAACCAACATTCGATGGATAAATGGAGACGGCCATTAAAACTTTGGAGGATATGTTGCGAGCTTGTGTGATGGAATTCGGCGGTAGTTGGAGGATCGACTTGATCTCATTGAATTCTCTTACAATTATAGCTATCACACTAGTATTGAGATGGCGCCTTTCGAGGTTTTGTATGGGAGAAGGTGTAGAAGCCCAGTGTGTTGGGATGATAGCTCGGAACCTGTGATTTTAGGACCGCGGATGGTACAAGATATGATTGAGAAAGTTCACTTGATTCGCCAAAAGATGAAAGCAACACAGGATCGGCAAAAGAGCTGTGTAGATTTACATCGCCGCGAGATCGAGTTTCAAGTAGGTGACAAAGTTCTTTTAAAGGTGTCACCTATGCGTGGAGTAATGAGATTTGGCAAGCGGGTCAAATTAAGCCAATAGTTTATACACCCTCACGAGATATTGGATAGAACTGGGGAAGTGGCTTACAGGTTCGGTTTACCACCAGCCTTGGATCGCGTTCACAATGTGTTTCATGAGTCACAACTACGGAAGTATATTAGTGACCCATATCATGTGCTAGACGTTGAGACAATCGAGCTTGATGAAGCACTCACTTATGTTGAGGTGCCTAAGGAAATCTTGGATCGCAAGGTGCGCAAGAAATGGTGAGACTACGTTGCTTAAAGTTCTATGGTCTAATCATAACGTGGAAAAGGCCACACGGGAATCCGAGGAGGCTATGAAAGAACGGTATCCACACCTTTTTTATCAGCTATGTTTGGTTACGGGAACGTAACCTTATTTCTTTTAGGGGGTAGGAGATAATTGTGTGCCTTTTTGGGGTGCTTTTGAGTCAATCATATACGTATTTGGGGTTGGTTATGCGGCGTTTTGTTCATCTTCGTTATGTTTGGCAATATTTCGGGTTGTGTGGAGCTTGGGGTACATGTTATGCAGGTATTAGTGTGAACTTCGACGGCGAAGTTCGTTTTTAAGGAGGGAAGACTGTAATACTCCTCATTTCTGGTTGTAGCGTACTCGGTCGAGTAGGCTAAACTCGAACGAGTGCGTATGTAGTATGTTTTGGTCTGGCTTTTGTCTTAGTGGCACTTGACCGAGTTAGTTTAACACTCGGTCGAGTAGGGTGTACTCGGTCGAGTACGTTGCACTCGACCAAGTGTCCAGTCTTGAGTCGTGTTTTTGCGCAGTTTTGATTAGAAGGATTAGGGAGTTATATATTTCATAATCAGATCGTAAATCATTTCTTAACCCTAAAATTATTTCTAAACACTTTCCCTAATCACTCTAATCATCAACCAAGCAAGTTTTAGCATTTTGGTCATCGGATTTCGCTAGTTCTTGTGCCAAACGATTCGGCAAGCCTAAATTTATATCTTTATTGCTTGTTTTTTGTCTTAACCCTAGAATTTGGGTTAAATTGGGGGATTTAATAGTATTGTTGTGGGATCTTAGTAGTAATGTCCATATGTTGTTATTGTTAGGTGAGGACTTCGTAGAGAAAGAAATTATAGTCCGCCTTTTCTTGCTTTTTGGATTTGAGGATAAGGTAGGGTTTCCCTACTCAGTATAATTGCATGGTTTGGTTCTGATTTCATGTTTGTATGATCATCATGATGTGTATTGTTATTGTTGGATGGTAGTGATATTGTGAGCCATTTCGGGAGATGGTTTCACCCCTTGTTTCGCCTCTTTTGACTCTCGTCACTGTTGGAGTATGTGTCCTCGACAATAATGCGATCACATTAGTAAATCTCATGACAAGAATACGTAAAGGGATAATTCAATTATTTGGTCAACTGGTCCACATTTATCAGTAATGATTGGCT
>VHZZ01001189.1:7272-22022 GCA_009801015.1 Silene noctiflora | reverse complement strand
TACTCACAAATTGTATTTTTAATAATAATACCCAGACTTTAGAATCTTTATTTCACAAGCGTTGTAACTTCAATACTCAACATGATTTGTTTTTCTTACAAGTCTTATTTTTAACTTCAAGCCTTCATTTTGAAACTTCAGCTCACAATCTCAGTAACTCATGATAAATTAGTTTTGTAGTACTATAATTTGACATGTATTAAACTGATTTTGTTAGGACGTGATAATGAGACTGCCGGACAGCCAAGAACAGGGCAAGCCTAATAATAGTCATTTCGATACGCTTTTCCATATTTGGGACTTGTTTATCGAGGACTGTGGGAAGAAGTTTAACTTGGACGCGGACTTCATTTTCATATCGATTAACGTCGACGATCATTTTTCTTACATATGTATCAACTTCAACTCAAAAACTGTCGATGTGCTTGACAATCGGTTTTATACCGATTTTGAAAAGTCTGAAATGTTCAAGGTGTCYCATATAATTGTAAGTTTGATCCTAATTTCCTGTTGATTTTTTTGTACCATTTTTATACTTTAATTTATTATTACTTTGTCTTAAATGTTGTCCGGTGCAATGAGCTATTACCAACCACCGTCAGATTGCATTGACTTGGAAGACTTCTAAAGCGAATATCCTCAAGTCTGGCTTATTCACCCTGATGCATATGTTACTCTATGAGGGTACCCCATTCGAGCATGAAGACCTGGGAAGAAAGGTTAACCGGCGATATTTGGTTATCCAACTGGTGGCTACCCTTGTGCTAGCTGATATGAACAGAATACGAAAAAGTATTTTGGCAAAAGTGAATGCATTTGCAGAGGATAAAGATAACTTATGGAAAATCGTATATGCTAGGCGCAAAATTTCCAAGATTTTGGTTAAAAAATAACTAAATCTTGTGTAATGTTACATTATTTGTTTTTTTTTTTTTTTTTAATGTTGAGTAGCTGCTACATGTTACTTTTCTATGTAAGGCACAATTTCCCTCAATGACGACATTGTTGCATGTGTTTGTTTTCACTTTTATTACTGTCAAAATTTTAGTTAGTTTAAGGTTTTGAAACTTCAATTTATAATTTCCATAACTTTAAAGGTTGTTTTTTTTGTCATTATTTTAGTAACTTCAAGTGTGACTTTTGAAACTTTTGTTTACAAGTTCTGTAACTTCAATTCACCACAATTTTTCTCCCAAGTAATATTTTCTAACTCCAACCATATACTTTACAACTTTAACTCATTAATTCTAAAACTTCAATACTAAACATGATTTGTCTTCATAATTTCTATTTTTGTAACTTCATGCATGATATTTGAAACTTTTGATTACAAGTTTTGTAACTTCAATTCATCACATAGCAATTTTTCTCACAAGTAGTATTTTGTAACTCTAATCGCATACTTTGAAACTTTAACTGATTATTTCTGAAACTTTAATACTAAACATGATTTTTCTTCAAAATTTGTATTTTTGTAACTCCATGCATGATTTTTGAAACTTTTGTTTACAAGTTCTGTAACTTCAATTCACCACTTGGCAATTTTTCTCACAAGTAGTATTTTGTAACTCTAATCGCATACTTTGAAACTTTGACTGATTATTCCTGAAACTTCAATACGAAACATGATTTTTCTTCATAATTTGTATTATAGTAACTTCATGAGTGACTTTTGAAACATTTTTTGCACAATATATATTTGTAACTTTAACCCATATTTTTAAAACTTTTGTAAACAAACTATGTAACTTCAAGACTAAACATGATTTTTTCCCCCATAAGTTGTTTTTTCCAGCTTTATGCGTGACTTTTGAAACTCAAATGTACAAGTACTGTAGCTTTGAAATCCCTCATGGCTTTTTCTCTCACGAAGACTATTTTTTTAACTTTAAGCCATAATTTTGAAACTTCTGTTCACAAATTTTGTAACTTCATTATTACACACGATTTTTACCTCATTGACTGAAATTTGTAACTTCATGCCTCAATTTTGAAAGTTTAGTTAACACAAAAGTAACTTTAATAATCATAACAAATTTCAATGTCATCTCTTGTCCTTTGTAACCTTAATCCATTTTTAAAATACTTTAAATCACAAGTACTGTAACTTTAAAGCTCCAAATGGAATCACAATTTGTGTTTTTTTAACTTTAGGGACTCATTTTTTATACATTATTTTCACACGTACTGCAACTTAAACAAAACATCTGTAACGGCATTAAAGAGAAATGGTTTTCCAATTTCTAAAGTACTGATAAAATATAATATTGGTCCAAAAAAACAAAGAAGCATAAATTAAAATAGTTTAGCAATAACTGTTACGACATTAAAGACCACAGATGTTTCAAATTAAAAAACTCCTGATCAAAATATTCTACTCGTTAGATAAATCATCTTCCTCCTCCTCCTCCTTTTCCTCCTCCTCCTCCTCCTCTTCCTCTTCTTCTTCAGACGATTCTGGCAATGGTGGTGGGCGCTCCGCGAACGGGTTAGGGCAGTTTCTCTTGTCGTGGTGTGCCATCTGTTTGCAATTAATGCACATTCGTTTTGGCTTACTAGCAACCGCAACGGCTTTTGCCTTACTAGACAAAATCCTTTTTCCACTTCCCTTGTTCTTAGAAAATTTGGGTGGCAGTATTGTGATCTCATTGCTTTCCTTACAACCAAGTAAATTTTCTAATTCTTGTTGTTTGTTCAATTTCTCACCCGACGGTATCAACTTCTCCCTGAATTCCCTTATTAATTTGCACAAACTCTCACCATCTTCTTTATCCCTGCCCCCAAGCACACCCATGGTCTCGTGAACTTCCAACCACAATTTTGTCATCTCACGTTGTTTTTCGTCGATGATATTAACGTCCTCTACTGCCAAACCCGTTACAAATGTTCTCAATGCCACGCAATGCATCCTTCGTCCATCTTCTAGCAAGGCAAGAATCGGGAATTTTTTCTAACCCATTATTTGAATAAATCCAAATGATATGTCTGTATACTAGTCCCTTCCTCTCAAACAGTCTACAAGTACAGCTCGCCTCAAATGTACCTGTACAACAGGAAAAAATAATATCATCCCATTAAAATCTTAGCTTTAATCTGCCATTATATAACTTCTACACTCAATTTGTGTAACTTTAATACTTTAAGACGGTTTCATGAAACTTTAATACTTTATAATGGTTTCACGAAACTTTAATACGTTCAAACTTTAACTCAGTTTCGTGAAACTTTAAAAAGTTTTCATAAAACTTCAATACTTTCAAACTTCAACACAGTTTCTTGAAACTTTAAAACTTTAAAATGGTTTCATAAAACATAAATACTTTCAAACTTTAACACRGTTTCATGAAACTTTATATCATAAAACGTGTAATTTTAATACTATAAAACTTTATATCAGAAAATTTCAAGTTGGTCACTCTATATCAGACAATATCAAAAGGAGCAGTACCAATTGTAAAATAGAAAGTTCATACCTGGGTTGTACTGAACCAAAAAATTTTGCCCTCTTAATGAATCATTTACCGTACTCACCTCTAGGTTATTTGATTCCGAAAAGCCCTTGCAACTACATGTACTAGTGGAGTACTCCATCCCTTGGAATTCCTTGAAAACATCATGAGTGTAAACCCTTGCCTCATCACTTTCTATAGCTAACTTGCTAAACAACTTAGGTATTGATTGTCGGTTCTCGTTGTCAAGTATCTTTTGGTGGAGTTTTTGTTGGTCCATAGCACTTTCAAAGCGCATCCAAAACTCAACTAAGGTACCGGATTTGTGTTCAAACCTCTTAAAAAAACTATTTCACTCTCCGACCTTTGGGTTGTCCTCATCACAACCCCCATACCTAAGTCCCTGCAATGCGCCATCATCCACTGCCTTCTTATAGAGTAGCTATCCTCAAACCAATCATCGTCACCAACTCCGTGCTCCTCCATTAGTTCTGCCCATTTACTGTCAAACTCATCAGCTTCAAGTTCTTCGTCCCATATAATAGGATTTAACTTCTTCAAAACCGGGAGAGTCCTTACTCGCAGCATCGTACTTCCTCAGTACCTTATTCATGATGCGCCACATGCAAAACCGGTGTCGCACTTTCTTAAAAATAAGGGGGACAGATTTAATAATCCCCGCATCTTGATCGGTTATTATGTACTCCGGTTCCTTTCCCCCCATTGCAATTAGAAACCTCTCAAAAACCTATTTAAACGACTCATGATTTTCTATGGCAATAAGTGCACCACAAAAAGTCACTGATCTTTTATGATTATCAACACCCGTGAAGGGAGTGAAAACCATATTGTACATGTTCGTCGAATAGGTAGGGTCATAAGCAACGACATCACTAAAGACGGAGTAATTCCTCCTAGCTATACTATCTGCCCAAATTACCCAGCGCGGACTACCATCCTCGTCAACATCATAGTCGAAGTAGAAACCTGGCCTAGTCTCTGCCATACCCTTGAAATGGTCAATGAAAAGCTGTCCGTTCCTTTCATGAATGAAACACTTAATATCTCGTTGAAAATTATTGAAGTCGTTCAAACTAACCCCAATATTTTCGAACCCATTAACATGATCCTTACATATTTCATAGGTCTTTGTTGCTCTTATTTTCAGCTGCGATGAAAGAAAAAGAAAACTAACTTCAAAATTGTATCGGTGAAAATTTAGTACTAACAATCTGTAACTTCAAGAATTTAATGTTTAACTGAAATTAAATTACTTACCCTTGAATTTGAGACGATTAGTCCCATGTGATACTTCGATAAGTTTCTCGATAACTTCTAAAACTCTCTATATTTCATAGATACAAGCTCATGATTGTGTCCTTCATGAAACCGGTCCACTAATAAGACACCATTCTTTGAAAACAACCTAATCCTTGTTTTGCACCCAATCTTCTTTAACCTAGTTCTCATCTCCTGCCTTTCTCCATCTTCTACATTACCTATACTAGCCTTTTTTGATTTTGTAAAATCCTCCCGATTACATACCAAAAGCTTCAATTTTATAGTTCCACCACGCCACTTTTTAGTCGCATATTTTTGCACATTGAACCCATAAGCAAGTGCATAAACCTTATAAAAAGTTATAGTTTCCTCAATGTCACATAACTCCTTCCCAATATAAGGGGTAAAAACATTCTCCAGCCTCCTACAAAATTCCTCCTCGGATACTGCTGTTGTTGTATTACCTTCGTCTGTAACTGAACAAACATAAAATTACCATGTTAGCAGAGCCTTTAACAAAAATAAAATTACCTCCCTGAACTTCAACACAAAACTTTCAAACTTTAGCACAATTGAAATGAAACTATATGTAACATTAAACCTTTCTGAAACTTTAACTATATTACTAAACCTTCATTCCAACATAGGGTTTTAAAAAAAATTGTAACTTCAATTACGATTTTGCAAAACTTTTAGTGGACACCTTATGAAATTTTAAGGAAAAAAAAAAAGAAACATCCAAAACATCCACATGTAAACTTTAATATATGTTCATCAAGTATAAACATTAACATTCATCAAAATTCATCCTGTATAAACAAGAAGATTAATTCATCCATAAATATCCAGTATAATGTTTCGGTATTGAAGTTATATTAGAACATATATTCATCCATGTATTAGACTACATCAAAATAATGATTAGATTAGTAATTATCAACTTACCATTGTCGACAGCAATAATCTGCATATCAGCCATTACAAACTTGATTACTGATGAATTTGAAACGCAAAAAAAATATTGGTCAATGGAAGAAACAAGTAATTTGATTACTGGTGATTATTCGAAGAAAAAGGAAGTAGGAAGGAGAAATTTGTATGGAAGTAGAAGACTTTAGGAAGATTGTATAGAAAGTTGTATGGAATCAAAAATAAAAACGGAAGTAGAAGAGTTTAGGAAGATTTTACGTGAAAAATCAATTGACAGTTTAGATGTGTAATTATGAGTGAAATGTAATCATTATTGGGAGTATAAAAGGGGTGCCACATATAATTAACTATTTTTCCTTTTTTTTTTTCCCTCATTAAAAACACCAAACTCCACTCTTATCTATCTATCTATCTATATATATATCTATATCTATATATATATATATATATATATATATAGAGATATATATATATATATATATATATATATATATAAGATCAAGTGAGTCCTTCAACTATATCTGAGTCCATCTTAGCCCTTGGATGAAGAAAGATGGATGGTTGAGATCAAAGGAGATTAATTACTTAATTTAACTTCTTCTCTAATTAAACACTAATTCACTATATATACTTTATTTGTACACTCACTTCTCTCTCATCTCTAACATTTCACTTCTCACTAGGGGTGTTCATAAAATACCGAACCGTAAAAACCGAACCGAAAAAACCGTAAACGACAAATTTTTTAAGTTAACTTAACCGAACCGTTTTAATAATTCATTTCGGTGAACCGAACCGAATTTAAAACCCCAAAAACGGTTCGGTTTCGGTTTCCATTTTCATAAATTCGGTTAACCGTTTGAACCGGTACTATATAAACCTTGAAAAAAAAAAACCTAAAATCTAAATCCCTAATTCCCCTAATTCCCTACCTGGCTACCTTCATCACTCTTCACTCTTAAGTCTTCACTCCGCCTCCCTCTTTCACTCCTTCATCAATCTAAATCCCTACCTTCATCAATCCTACCTTCATCAATCTAAATCCCTACCTTCTTCAATCTTCAGTCTTCACATCATAATCGTCACTCTGAAGTCTGAACCGGTGCTCACTGCTCAGATACTATTTCTCCCATCTCCTTAATTACTATTTTCGTTCTTCAATTAGGCTAGATCGTCGTTGTCGTCATAAGTCTCATAAATATTATGCTTTTAATTTATTGGTTTCGTTGTCGACATTGTGAAGCTGAATGGTTGGTTTCATGTTATTAAATAAATCAGTGACTATAAAACATTTTTGATATATTTACTTATTTGATTGATTGTAATCGTCATTGTAAAGCAGCAGTTCGTCGCAAAAATCGGTTTAGTCGGTTAACCGGTGAACCGCACCGTAATAAACGGTTAACCGAACCGAAAGAACCGGTAAAAAACGGTTCGGTGTCGGTTCGGTTTTCTGGCGAACCGGTAGAGTCGGTTAACCGGTTTTCTTTACCGGTTCGGTTCGGTTAACCGTTTTGAACACCCCTACTTCTCACCTCTAAAAAAAAAAACAAATAAACCAAACCCACAAACCAAAAACCCAAATAAATGACATTATTATTCATCATATACAACAAAACTTCTCTCTAAAACCTTAGAGGGAGATTATCTCTCCCTGCGAGAGTTTTCATTATTCCTCGAAACAACAAAACTATTTCATCTTCTTATTTTAATATTTCCTTTAATCTTCTCACTGGTCAGTTAATTGCTCGAATACTCCCATTGTCTTCCCTCAAATTCTATTGAGTGTTCTAGCTTTTCCTAGGGTTTCTAAGCCTGTAACCAATTGAATCTCTGACACTAAGAAGGAGGTTTGTCCCTCTGCTAGGGTTTGTAAGCGTTTTTTCCCCTATTTAAGAGAAGGATTACTTGTCTATCCTTCACATCTCAACCACATCTCTTTCTTTATTCAGTTCATTACAATGAGTTTTTTTCATCCGGATTTCGGAGGAGATGATTCTAATAATGTGCGGGATAATATTAACTACAGCAAATTTTTTGATCAAGGGATGCCTGATGTTCATCAGAACGTGCATAATCATCATGATTATCATCAGTCTTTTCCAAAATCGGAGTTTCAACCCAATAATCCATTGCATGCAAGTGTATGGAGGTTTCCTAGCTCTGGGCCTGTTTTCAGTCTTGATCCCTCGCTTTGGGAAGAACTATAGAGTTCTGGAAGCAATGTGTGTTTGGTTTATTTGTGGTTACAAAATGTTTAAGGCACAAAAGTAAAATGACTTGATTCGTCGGAAATGGAAAACTAGAGGCGAAATTACTGTGTTGAAGTTGGGCGATATCTATGCGCTTCATTGTAAGGACAATGAAGATAAGGAGGATTTGCTCCAACGTACCTATACCACTTTCTTTGGGGCATTTATGATTTTTACACGATGGTTTCCAGATAATATTCCTAGAGCTATTCGCTTTCCTTACGCTAATGTTTGGGTGCGGGTGTGTGGGCTTCCGTTTAAGTACCTTATAATGCAAGTTGCTAATGTTGCTGGAAATCTACTAAGCTCCTGTCTCAAGGTTGACATCTTTGATTTAATTCCAGATAAGGACTACTTTATGCTTAAGGCTATACTTTAATTAAATGAACCCTTATCTCCTGGTTTCTTTTTATCTATGGAAGATGGTTTCTTACTTTGGATTCAGTTTCGCTATGAGGACATTTTTAAGTATTGTATTCGTTGTGGTAAGATTGGACATGTTGCAGCATGTTGTCGTGAAAGTATTATAACCATTGTTTCTAGTGTGAATGGTCTTTTGGATAGGGCACAGTCTAGGGGATTCACTGTTTTTCAGACCAAAAGTAACCATACGATGTTTAATCTTGATCTTAGAGCATCACCATCTACAACTAAGTATGTATCCCCTGCTGTTAGGCTTGGTAGGTCTGATGGTTCTGGTTCTTCTAATGAGATGCTCTTTGAAGATTAACATATTATTGATTTTGAACTTGGAACCACTCTTGGTGGAAAAGTTTATCTTGGTATGAGGTTTACAGTTACTGATCAGCCTTTTGCAGGTCCTGTCCTTTTTAATATTGGTAATGGTGGTGGTGCTTATGTCCCTGATAATGTAGGTGTTCAGTCTTCTCCTTTACATGCTGACATGCAGCCTATTAATGGTGAAGGTATTGTTAATTCTACAAGTATGTCTAATGGTGTTGTTCATATCTCTGGTGAGCCTCCAACTGCTAATCCAAATGTTTTTAATGTACCCGTTCCAATGAATATTGATATTGCTATTGGGGGTGAGGATATTGGTGGTGAGGCTGTTCAGAATGGTTTGATTAATAATACTGTTGGTGGTAATACTGTTGATCTGAATAATGTGACCATGACTAATGAATTGCCTGCTCATAATGGTTTGTTTAATAATGAGGATCCTGCCTTGATTGCTAATATGGAGGCACATGTTCCAAATGCTGAGAGAAATGTTGCTGCTGCTATTGGGGGGTTCATTTTTTAACAGCAAGATGCTACACTACTGCCACAGGTTGATGCCTTTGTGGAGAATGATCCTTATTCTCTGTATGTCAATTATAATGGCCAAACAGGTCGGTTTGATCGAGATGCACACATCCAGGAGTGTATCTTAAATCGTGTGGAGAGTGATTATAACTGGGCAAGATTGGATGATAAGAATAGAGGCTACTGCCAGTACTTTGATCCTTCACCTCAGGGTGTTCCAATTATTTATCCCTACAATTTTTATCAGGCTTCATCTGGTGATACTAGGCCCTCGAATGTTGATGGCAACAATAACTTGATTATTAGTATTAACGATTCTTCAAGTTCAAACTACTCCACCCCAGAATGACCTTTTCATAGCACTGATTCTGAAAGTGATAATGCTGATATGGATGCTGAGTTGGGGGAAAATATTCCTGAAGTTAATACTGACCTTGAATTAAATCTGGGTAGCTCTGCTATTATTAGGCCTACATGTGCTGATTCTTATGCTACGGTGGGTCCCTCAGCAGGCCCTGGTTTGGTGTTATTGGGACCTCATTCTTTTGACCCCAATATTGATATTGAAGTTTTTGAAATTGGGAAAACAACTAGTTTGGATGCTGTGAGACGTCAAAAAGCCAAGTCTGCTGATGTTGTCTTATGCTTGCCTAATTTCGTTGTTGGAATGTCTGTAGACTCACAGAATGAACTTCATTTGCCTATTAAGAAAAGGAAATGCAGATTTGAGGTTGATGTTTCTGAAGCTCCAGGTTTTACTATTGAGTCCGTTGGTCATGCTAAGGCATATCTCTCACAATTGTCCATGAAATTATGTACTGGAAATGTTAGACCTGCTCCTGGGGGACTGGTACCTCCACTAATGTGTTCCATATACTTATTGCTGATGAAGATGGAATGAGCTCGGGTGATGATAGTGGTCATGTTTGCAGCTGGGGTATTGTGGAGGTTGGCCCTAATCAACCTCCTCTAGTACCATGAATGGCCTCATTTGGAATTGTAGGGGGCTCAATAATGCACTCTCCCCTATAATTCCAAAATTTAGAGCGCTTAGTAGTAATAGTAATTATGACTTTATATTTCTATGTGAAACAAAATGTAATGCAAGTGTAGTTGCTTCCTTTTTTAGGGGAGCTGGGTTTGTCTAATGTGTAGGTGTTAATGCAGTAGGTAGCTCTGGTGGATTATGGTGTGGATGGAAGCGTGGGGTGGTGATGACTTGTGCATACTCTTGTTATAATTTCATCATCCTTAGAAATGATGTGAATGTTGAGTTGCCTTGGTATCTTGTTTTGTTCTATGGTGAACCGGATCTAAGCTTATGTATGGGAGTCTTCGAGATGCTTAGTTCTTTGCTTGCTCGCCTTAAACATCCCTATGTTATTGTTGTTGATTTTAACCAAGTTAAATTCCCATATGATAAGCTAAGTTCTAATTCTGGCAATATCAAAGGTGCTTTGGACTTTCATAAATGGCGTATTGATCTTGAGCTTGTTGATATCCCGTTTAAAGGTTCGCGGTTTACATGGTGTACTAATTGGAAGGGATATAAGAGGGTATATGAGCGTATTGATAGAGCTTATGGATCTAAGGATTGGTTTTCTATTTATCCTAATACGGGTGATCGTCATTTCCCCATCCAAATTTCTGATCATACCCCAATTGAACTTAATTTAAATCTTGTCCGAAACTATACAAAGAAACCGTATATAATTAAGGCTTGGAATTTGGATAACGAAGAGTGTTTGTCTCTTATTCAAAACAATTGGAGTACTACTTTTGTGGGTTCGGCTCCGTTCACGTTGGCTAGAAAATTGTCACATATCAGAAATATTATGAGAAGATGGTCTTTGGATAGACGTAAGGCCTGGAGTAAAAAATGGGAGCAATTTGATGAACGGCTTGAGGCTGCTATGAATAATGCTATTTCTGCTGGGAATGATGAGTTGGTTTTTCAAGTTAATCATGAAGTCACTGAGTTCGCCAAGGTCGCCGCTTCTTATTGGAAACAGCGTTCTAAATTGAAATGGATCGTTGATGGTGATACCTGCACTAAGTTCTTCTTTAATTGGGTTAAAGGCCAAGCGGAGCGTAATTTTATTTTGGGTTTAAAAAATTCTGCCGGGGATTGGACTTATGATTAAGCTTCTATTGTGAATTGTTTTTTTCTTACATCTATGGTCTTTATAATCCTACCTTCCAGGAAGGCACCCTTCTTTCTCAGAGTTCCCTTGAGTTTGATAATATTTTCCGAAAAGTGAGTGTCAAAGTCAAAAATGATGATATTGACTTTCTTTCTAAGCCTTTCACTCCTAAAGATGCTAGGCATGCTGTTTTCCAACTTGGCAGCTTAAAATCGCCTGGCCCCAATTGTTTTCCAGCTATCTTTTTTCAGCGTTGCTGGCATACTGTCAAAGATGATGTTGTTGCGGCTGTTTTGAGTATTCTCAATAATGGTACGGTCCTTAAAGAGTTTAATAGGACATTTATTGCTCTTATTCCAAAATGTGAATCTCCTGAAAAAGTTGAAGATTTTCGCCCTATTAGCCTTTTCAATGTGGTCATGAAATTTTTTACCAGGTGTATTACTAATAGGCTTACGAGATTTATGACGTACCTTGTGGGTGATTACCAAAACGCTTTTGTTGCTGGGAGGCATATTGGGGATAATTTTTTGCTTGCACATGAGGCTATTCGGAATATCAACAGACATACTTCGGGTCCATGTGGACGATTCGCGTTTAAAGCGGACATGAGTAAAGCTTATGATCGTATTAGATGGAATTTTCTTGAACGCACGCTTCAGTGCTTCTGTTTTCCACCCAATTTGGCCCACCTTATTATGACTTGTGTTACCTCAGTTTCTTATGAGGTCCTCCTTAATGGAGCGTCGTTGAAGCAGTTCCTTCCTAGTTGTGGACTTCGACAGGGAGATCCACTCTCACCTTATCCTTTTATCCTGTGTACTGAAATCCTCTCGCATAATATTCTGGCAGCGCAATCTAGTGGTATGATTACTGGGAGTAAATTTTCTAGGAATGCTCCCCTTCTGTCCAACCTCCTTTTCGTTAACGACTCAGTCTTCTTCCTTCACGACAAAGGAGATGCTTTTTTACGCCTTAGGGAGATTCTTGATTCTTTCTGTCGTGCTTCTGGACAAATCCTGAATGAGGAAAAGTCCGGTCTACTGTTTAGTCCTAGCTCTACTATGTCTTCGGTTTGAAATGGTCTGCGCATTTTTCATATCTCGCAGAATAAGAGTATCGGAAAATATTTGGGTATCGAGTCTGATTTCTCCTCTTCTAAGAAGATTATTTTTAATGATCTCATCGAAAAGGTTAAGGGACGAATTTCTTCATGGAATGGGGTGTTTTTATCTCATGCTGGTCAGTTGACTCTGATTTTTTCTGTTTTGTCTACCTTATCTAATTTTGTCCTATAGGTAAATGTGGCTAACAAGATTAATTCTTTGTTGTCAAATTTTTGGTGGGCTGGAACGAGGTCTTCGTCTACTATTCACTGGTGTAGTAAAACTTTCCTTAGTTTACCTAAGTCCGAAGGGGGTCTTGGAATTCGTAATATCCAATGTATGAACCAAGCTCTCCTGGGAAAATTGGCGTGGAAAGTGCTGCATGATCGTCATTCCCTTCTAAGTCAAGTGTTTTATAAAAAGCTTGTTCGTAATGATCATCTCTGTTTGCCTTCTGCCTTATCTAGTTGTTTTCCACTGTCGTGTGGATGTAAGAGTATTTCTTATGGGATGGAATTGGTATTGTCAGGTATAGGGTGGAAATTTGGTATGGTTTCGGGTCTTAAGGTTTGGGAGGACAAGTGGGTGAATGGGATGACCCCTCCCTGTGTTACTAATCTTGGTTTTCCGCCCCCCATTTCCATGATGGGAGCGACTATTAAAGATCTTTTACTGCCTTCTCTAAGCTGGAATAAGGAACTTGTCTACGATCTTTTTTAGGATGAGTGGGCTAGGAGAATCTGTGTTATGCCTATCTGCGAGACTACCCCTTCATGACTATATTTTCTGGAAACATAAAACTTTGGGTATGTACGCTGTTAAGAGTGGATACGCTATTTGTCTATCTTTACATTTGACTAAGTCTTGCTCTTCAAAGTATCTTCAGCGGGTTAATGTGTCCATTAAGGATTTTTGTAAAAGAAGGCTTTAGCATCTTCCTGGTCCTCAGGTATGGAAAATTCTCATTTGGAAAATTATTACTGACTCTCTTGCTATTGGCGCTGAGTTTAGATCACGCAATATTAACGTAGACTACTCCTGCCCTTTTTGTCGACACACTGGGCCATCGAGACTCTGGCACACTTATTTCGAGATTGTGATTTGGTTAAACTCTTGTGGGCTTCTTCTCCGTTGGGTATATCTACAATTTTTTGTTGAGAATATTTGCTTTAAGGAATGCCTTATGAATTGGATTACTTATTTTGGGTCATGCGAGGACTCTACGACACTTATTATTTCTTTCATCTCGGTTATCTGAAGTATATGGCATCTACGAATGATTTGGTTTTCTCTGATAAACCTTTTTCGATTGATTACTTCTTCAATCTTCAAGCTAGTGTGTGGCCTTGGAGGTCGAAATTACAACTGGTAATAAGGTTGACAAGTCTGCGGTGCGTTTTGCTGATCCGTTGGACTGTATCAGGAGTCATATTAGAAATCATTTTTCCTTCTTTATGATCGGAAGCCCTAGTAATTGCAATCAATTTCGTGCTAAAGTGGACGTTAGCTGGGTTGATCCGTTCCAAGCTTCAGCCGGTTGGGTCGTCTATTCCCCAGCAGGGTACTGCTATTGTACTTCAGCTACTTCGTTCCTTGCGGAATCACCTCTTCAAGCGGAAGCGCTGGGGCCAGGGAGCTCATAAGGTGGGCAAAGAATCACAATATCCTTCATTTGGACATTTCCTCTAACTGTCTCTAGCTTCTTCTTCTTCAAATTGCCATGGTGGAAGCGCCACATCATATGACTAGGGGTATTATACAGGATTTGACCTCCTTATTTCCATCATTCCATTGTATTAGCTTTACTTTTTTTGTCTCGTAAACTTAATAAGGTCACCCACAACCTAACTAGAGCTGAATTGGGATTGTGAACTTTTTTTTGACAACCGCCAAAAAAAGAAAAACAACCAAATAAATCACACACTCCTCCCTTCTTCATTCACCACCACCACACCCGACACCACTATGCACCACGCACCCCAACACCACGTTCTCGGTACTTTTTACGATTTTCGTTTGTTTTTTTCGATTTTGGTGTTAATTTTTATGTTTTGGGTCGTTTTTTTTTTCTATTTGTTAATTTTTTGTGTTTTTTTTATTTATATATGTATGTAATCTCGTCTTATTATTTATTTATTTTTCAAATCTCGTTTTGTTAAAACATTTTTTTTTCATATTTTGTGTTTTCAAATCTCGTTTTTTTGAGTTTTCGTTTTTTTAATCTTACATCTACTAAATAAGAAATAGATTTTTGAAAAAATAATCGTATAAGTCTCGTTTGTGGTGGTAGTTGGTGGTGATTGTTGGTAGTGGTAGTTGGTG
>VHZZ01001188.1:128639-142341 GCA_009801015.1 Silene noctiflora | reverse complement strand
CAAATGCTTATAAGACTTGTATTTAATTATCTTATATAATGAAATATTAATTTAATTATTATTTAACACTTAAATAATATAAATTAACAAATAATGTACACTTAACTATTAAGTGACATTTTACCATTTTATTAAAATAAAAAGTGTCTTATAATTTATTATTAGTTAATTTTACAACCTCTTGTAAATTCTATTAACTAATAACCTCCGCTTCATAACATACACACATATATCGTAATAATATAAATAATTAACTATTAATTATTTATTAATCGATTATCAAATATTTGATTAATAAATCTCTTTGGTCCGAGTTCAAAACTCGTCGTCAAATAATAAATACACTTGACTTAATAAAGTCATTTTATACAAAACACTAATTATAGTTTATATCTCATATAAATAATTAGTTTACTATTTGGGTATCGTTCTATAGGTGTGACCGTAAGGGATCAGTTGATCACCGCCGTCTTACAACACTAACGTCAAACTCTAGTCAGCCGAGAGTTACTGATTTACGTTGATCAACTGACAAAAAAATAATCCCTGAAATTCTTTTTATGAGAATTATTATGTAGACGCACTATTGTGAAGGACACTACTCCAACATTTCTACATGTAAATTAGCTTGGAATCAGGTTTGGCATATTGACTATTTACGTCTTTATGCTGCCGAAATTTACACAGAAATGCGAGCAAAGTAAAAAAGATACATGAAATTACAAGTCAGATAAGAAATGAAATGAAAAAAGGGCTTAGAAAAATGACCTAAATAGCGAAAAATGAAACTTCGACCAAGTCAAAACGAATTTTTTTTGAAAAAAGAGTGAAAAAGAGTGCCCAAAAGGTGAGTGGAAGTGACACGACGTACGACCAAAATACGGTAGTACTTCCCCCTAAACAAAAGAAAAGAAAATGGGTTAAGTAAAAATGTCCGAAATGAGCAAAAATGACGCAAAATGTGATAAAATGACTCAAAATGCGATCGGAATGCGGGAGTCCTTCCCCTAAAAAATAAAATAAAATAAAATGAGAAAGTGTCCTAAGTTTGACAAAATGTGAAATGTTATCTTGAGTTCCGAACCCATTTTGAAACGAAAGTCTTTAGTAAAATAGAATTCCGAATTTGGTAAAGATACCAAAATTCTGAAATATAATATTCAAATTCCTATAGGAATTGGAAAGAATAACCGAAACGGGATTAGGAAAGTTCCTCCGCGCAAAAATGTAGAAATAAAACCTTAGGAAGAGGCACAACAAGAGCTGCGATTCTTCATAACGGCGCAGCAGGGGTTGTGTCATCTCTTGTGGTTGTCTCTTCCTGAGCAGAATTAGAAAAGGCCGAATAGTATAAATAAAGGCCTAGGGTAAGCTTTTGTTCTCACAGTTCTCTCTTCTATAATTCCGTAGCCTATCATACACATTAAATAAGCTTTAGAAAAATATACTTTCATAAAAAAAAGACGCCTTTGAAACCCGACTCAAGGAGTGGATGAACGAATTTTCGAATGTGGAGAAACATGATATGACCGCTTTTAATATTGGATCGATTATCAGTTTGAAGTAGGTGAAAGTGGTAAGACGCTTTTTAGATGCTTGTCTTGAATATTGGAATCCTAATTTCAGGTCTTTGCGTTCCTGGAGGCGAAATTTGTCCTTTTCCGGAGGAATTTGTAGCAGTTGGTGGGTGGGATATACAGAACCTTCCAATTTTACCTCGTAGTGCTCAAGGATATAAAAATAAATTTAGAGACCTCTCCGGACTGACCAAATCTGAGGTGGACCGCCTTGTGACCTCTAAAGGTGTAAGAATGTTTGATTTGATAGGCCGATTTATTGATAGGAAAGACCCCACTATATATGCTGCAAGGCGCAGGGTATTCGGGTTTTGCCGCCTACACTGCTTTATCTTGGGAGGTCATGTTGACACTAAGATGAGGAGAGACCCTCGCTTCCTTGGAATAATTGAGAAAATAGAGCTGCACAAGAGCTCAACTTGCTTGGTATTAGGAGAGACCATCCTTGGGTTAGACAACAGAAAGGCGAACCGCGAGCTACCTTATATGGGAAGTCCTATCATTTTACAAGTAAAACGATCTTTTTCTCCTTATCTGGCCTTCAGTTTTTTTTGTTTTTTTTCGTTTCCGTCGCAGCTTTTGTTGACGGTTTCTAAACTCTTGTTCCATCTTGTAGATCTGGCTTATGGAAATGCTTCGATTGATTGAGTCGCCAGTTGACGTGCCTGGATATTGTTTGCGATCGATCTTGATGACGACAAGGTTGTACATGGTGAATTTTACTCGAGTCTGCAATTATTATGAAAACAAGACGAAGAGCGAAGATGGGCCCCTTATCAAATGGACTGTTCCATGGTGGCATCTTAAAGCATTAACATAAGTATCAACTCTTGACCCCTACACGTTCTATTTGCATTCCTGGCTTAGAGTTAATGATCAACATATTCCCGGATAGGCTTTTGAGACAGGTTGGCTTGAAACAAATAATCCCGAAACTCGACACTGTGCCGCAGACAGCTTTGACGCACACCTCTGACTCCTATTGTTATTTAGCACTTCGTTGCGCTCAAAGTAATATTTGGTACATACCTACTCCTGTAGGTTCCGTGTGGGTGTCAGATTCCTACCTACAATGGGCCAAAGCTAGCACTTCGGAGGAGCGCGAGAAATTAAGAAAGCATGAGCCTGTTGACTACAAGATCCACGAGGTAGCTAAGGAAAACCCGAATTATCTGACTGAAGAGAAAGTGCATGTCGAGTTTCGAGTTGTTCGTCCAAAGAAGAAAGCAAAAAGAGCTCCTCCTGCTGTGGTGGATAGAAATGGTAAAAGTAGACCACGAGAAAGACCCTTGGTGATCAGGTCAGAGATAACGCAAGAGCGTCCATCTCGAGGTCGAGACAAGAAATATGACAAGAATAACAATGGCAAGGGGAAGAAGGACGAATAGAAACAGCCTAAGTCTTTTATTAGTATTTTTTATTATTAATGTTGTAGTAAAAGGCGGGATTTTTTAGAATCCTAGTTTTGTATTTAATTTCAGCATTTGTTTTGTATTATTTAGCGTATTAAATAATGAATAAAAAATTTATTTAGTCTAGAAACTTTAATCATGTCCCTTTATTTATTCTTTTGAATTTCAAATGCCAAAGCACTTGTCCTTTTATTTGCACTTTTGAATTAAAATGATTTTCGTATGAAAGATTGCCTACGTATCCACCTTTTAAAGATGAAATCAAGCCCAGAACGTAGTGCGAAACAAAAATTGTGCAAATGAATAAATGTTCGAAGCAAGAGATTAAAATGAACATAGGGAATAAGCATAGTGCTTTTCTTACTCGTAAGATGCAATTGAGCTATGTTGACGATATTGAGGATGATAGAAATGCTAAGACGCAAGAGCGAGATGGCACGTGTATCTAGGTGGACGTGGGCCTTGTATAATGTGCCGTAGGAGCGGCACCTGGTTTACGCATGACGCGTTTTAGCCTAGTCAATGGGTAGTATTTTTTAAGTTGGTCTAGGTTAGTAGGGTTTGAGAACTCAGTCCCGTCTAGGTATGTAATTCAAAACGCACCCCCACAGAGTATTGACTTGACTAAGTAAGGTCCTGCGCAGTTAGGTTTAAACTTTCGCGTTCGGTCGATTGGCAAAAGGGCTCGAACTGATTTAAGAACCAGATCCCCCTCTTTCAAGGTTTGAATTTCTTGTTGAAAGCTCTTCTAATTCGTGTTTGATATGTTTGAACATTATGTAAGGCACGCAGTCGTCTTTCGTCCAACAAGATGCGTTTTTCATATCTTTCCCTATTCCATTCAGCTTCGGGAATTTGTCTTTCGAGTAGGATGCGTAGAGATGGGATCTCGAGCTCTAATGGTTATACGACCTCCATACCATATGTTAAATAGAAAGGATTTTCCCTAATGGGCATTCTAACTGAGGTTCGATATTCCCATAGGGCAAAGGGTATCTTATTGGGCTAATCGCCATAGTTGTCGATCATTTTCTTTAGGATCATGACGACATTTTTGTTTGCTTCTTCCACGGCTCCATTGTTCTCGGGTCGGTATGGTGCAGAATGGTGATGCTGGATCTTATATTTGGCCAATAATTGTTCAGCTTCAGCTTGAAAATGAAACCCATTGTCACTAATTATCTCATGTGGGCACCTATAGCGACATATGATGCTGGCTTGTATGAAGTTAGTCACTTGTTTGGATGTCAGAGTATTATAGGATGCTGCTTCTACTCATTTATTGATGTAATCGATTGCTATCATAATTTAACAGTGACCTCCTGTCCGAGCTGGACTGATTTTTCCGATGATGTCAATTCCCCAAGTAGAGAATGGCCAAGGCGAGGTAATTGTATATAACAGAGATAGTGGAACATGCTGCACATTTCCGAGGATCTAATATTTGTGGCAGTGTCTGACATATTTGATACAGTCTGTCTCCATGGTCGTCCAATAGTACCCGAGACACATGATTTTCTTAGCCATCATTGGCCCACTCATGTGAGGACCACATTCTCCGTCATGGACATCCTTCGTAACTTTCTTTGCTTTTGAATGATCACGACAAAGTAAAAGGACGCCTTGTAGCGTTGTTTTGTACAACTCTCCCTGATTCAGGACGTATTGAGATGCTAGCAACCGTATGGATCGTCGTGCTCTCTTGTCCATATCTAGCGGACATTCACCATTGAGTTTATAGTTCAAAATATCTTGGAACCAAAGATCTTCCTGATTTTCCTCATCAACAGTTAGGAAGTGTACATAGGCTGGCTCAGATCACCTTTCGATTCATAGTGCCATTTCTACCATGTTATCAGGTATGTTAATCAAGAATGTAAATTTTGCAATAGCGTCTGCAAACTTGCAAACTGATTTTCTTCTCTTGGTATATAAGTAAGCTACCTGATCGAAAAATCGAGCCATTTGACCTATCCTAGCTTGATATGGTGCAAAACTTTCACTTCGGATTTTCTTTCCAAGATCCAGTGATTTCATAAATGATTAAGGACGAATCTCCATGGACTCGAAGACTTTTGATGCCTAAATCAATCGCTGCTTGTAAACCTATGAGGCAAGCCTCATAGTCTACCGCTTTATTAGTCACCTCGAAGTCGAGTTTGACTGAAATTGGTGTATGCTCACCTTTAAGAGAAATGAGCAACACTCTTATACCGTATCCTCTTAGGTTGGAAGCTCCGTCGAAGTAGAGATCCCATGATTCCATACTAATGTGTATAATATCTTCATTTGGGAATGACCATGTGTGTATCACTTGTGTATCATGTATAGGATTGTCTGTAAAGAATTCGGCCACCGCTCATCCTTTAATGACCTTCAAAGTTACATATTTGAGGTCGTACTCAGAAAACATTAAAGTATATGTTGCTAGTCGGCCATTTAAAACTGGTTTTTAGAATATGTATTTGATAGAATCCATCTTTGAGTAAACTTTGACGGAATAGCTGAGCATGTAATGGCGCAGCTTCTTTGTTGCCCACACAAGAGCGAGGCGTGTCTTTTTCAAGAGGTGTGCATTTGGTCTCGTAATCTAAGAACTTATTACTAGGTTAGTAGGTAGCTTTTTCTTCCTTGCCCACTGTCTGAGCGAGCATGGCTCCCATGGCTGTTTCTATGACGGTAAGGTAGAGAGACAAGGGTTGGTCTTTTTGTGGTGGCATAAGAATATGGGGTGTGGCCAAAATCTCCTTAATTCTTTTTAACGCCTTCTAACAATCATCGTCCCACATGTTGTGGTCCCTTTTCTTGAGCTTCATTAATATTGGTTCGCAGATCATGGTGAGCTTGGAAATGAACCGGCTTATATAATGTACTTTACCCAGAAAAGCTCATACTTCTCTGTCTCTGGCTGAGGCATCTCGACTAGAGCCTTGATCTTGGATGGATCAATCTCTATTCCCCTTTCACTGACTACATATCGCAGCAGCTTACCAGATGTTACTCTGAACTCGCACTTATGAGGATTGAGTCTCATGTTGTAATTGCATAACCTAAGGAAGAATTTTCAAATATTGGTGATATGTCCTTGTTTATCTGATAGATGGATTAAGTGGTTACACCCAATCAAACAATATTTTTACTTAATAAACTAGCAAGTAGTAAGTAGAGGTCGGATCCCAAAGAACAGTTATCAATGCAAGTAGCTATGTCTTTGTGTCACAATTTAGGTTTGAGGTGTAAACTAAACTACTATAACGGAAATGTAAACAATGAAATAACAAGGCAAGTAAATAGGGATGTAATCAAATGATTTAAAAGCACTATGGTGGCATGGGTTCATTGGGAAATCATCGTGTAATCACAATAATGAGTCAAACAAACTATCATAGCTGTGTTGGGATCGAGTTGATTATGTCTTACAATCCCTAGAGAAACTTAGGTCTCGAAGTCGAGTTGGTTTATAGCTTAAAACACCTACAACGGCTTGGTTCTCCCTATTTAACTATATGCACGGTCTAGCAATCCTTGAGTTAGTTTATGTCTTACAAGTCTTGTTGAAAAGATAGAGAATCATGCCAGGTTGTCGATCAAACATTTCATCAAACATAATATGTGCATAAGTTGAAAAGACAACTTGCTTACAATCATTCATATGAACTCATTAAGCATATATATAACCCATGATTACTCCACTAATCCCCCACTAACCCTTGCTAGAGGACTACTCACACATCATCTTGGTAAGCATGTCACAACTGATGCCAAACATCTTAACAAGTATAAACATGATGATTGAGTAAAACAATTAACAAAAGATTAAGTAAAAGGATTTAGTAAAGAGTAAAGAGTAAAGAAGTTATACCAACTTAAGATGAACAAAGGAAATACAAGAATAATAGAAGAAAGTTTTGATTAATGATGAAGAGTTGTCAATTCTCCAATACCAACCCAAGAATTCTTCAATTACCCAACTAGATCTAAGATTGCTTGAACAATAAGGAAACATTAAGATATAATTAAGCTAATTAGAGATTAATCTAAAGAAAATGGAGTCCCTAAGATGATGTCCTCATTTTCTAATTCATGAGCAATTTATATTAAGTATAAGTTTATGGTTAATTAAGAGCTTAAATGACGATTAGACCCCTTGAGGAAATCCAAAGCCTTGTTAGAGCTAGAGTAGCTCATGAGGTTCTTATCTTTGCGTGGGGAAGATCCTGTATGCTGGCTCGATCGAACTGGGCAGAGCTTGCTCGAGCTCTCCCTATTTCCTCCTTGCTTTGGCTTGGTTGTCCCCTAAGTCGTGGGGGCTAGTATGGACTCGTGGGGGGTTCCTCCTCATTGCCTAAAAACTTGTTTTATTGACTAAGGCCTTTATTTTCGGTCTCCTCTTTGATGCTTGGTCGTTGGATGCAAAAAATTTAGCTCCGAAATGCTCCAATCAAGCAAGGTTAGCGCTCTTCTCCTACCAAAGGCACCAAAACCTAATATAATAACAAATATGAAGCAAAAGACAAGAAACAACCCTAATAATCACGTAAAAGTATGTGGAACGAGGCTAGTTAGGAGACTAAATGTGCGTGAATATGAGTCACATCAAATATCTCCAAACCGAACATTTGCTCGTCCCGAGTAAAGAGGTGACTAGAACTATGACCCTTATTTAAACTATCCTAATAATATAGCCGATGTGAGACAATTAGCGAGTCTAACTCCGCCCCTTCAACTCACAACAAGACATCCATGAGGTAGAATGCCTTCTTGAAAGGCAAAGTGGGGCTTGCCAAAATGGTGATGCACATAAACAAAGCAAAGGATGCATCTACAAAAATAATAACCACTTTCCTCATCTAAGTGGCAGAAATTCAACTAAAAGGGAAGCAATATAAGGGTACACACTCCATCACAAATAGTAGTTCTCCAAGAAACTAAATCCAAGACGATGCAAACAAGTCACCTCCAAGTGGTGTTAAACTAGGCTACTTTTATCCAGAATTGCTAAATGCTTTCGTCAAGGGCGATTAGATGGGGTGGAAGGATGATTCTATGATGTTAGTGGCATATGACATGACAAATCTCGGATGAATGCATGAATCAATGCTTCGCAATGCATATTGTATATGACATATATACAAGTGATGCAATCTAAGCTTAGCTAAGTGATGCATGCTTTCTATTGTTCACAAAGACAATTTGAATTGACTCGAGTTGTCTATGAGCAAATCTTCCCCAAACGAAACGAAACACTATTAGTAGTGCAAATATAGGGGAGATTTGGCCATAGGCCATGTATAAAATGCATGCAAAGTAATTTGTCATTTTGGATTTTTCATGGTGGGAGCAAAAAGATAGTCACCTCGATGGGACCGAGGTGTGCGTCCCTTGATGTTTCTAGGACTCAAGAACTTATAGCCATGAAGGGTCCAAGAATGACACACTAAGTGGGCTATGCTACTCATGATGTATATAAATAGAAATGCAAGTTAGGAAACTATAAACATGAGATAAAAGTGAAGCTAAAGGAGGGGTAGGAGACTCACGAAGGTGTACCAAGAGAAAAATGTTATGGAAGCCATCATCTCCTCACGTGTGTTGTCCTCCTTTTGGCCATCACTTTCCACACATCAACATCAACTACTCACGATGGACTCATCTTCGCTCTCTTCCTTGGAGCTAGACACACCATCATCTTCACCACTTTGACTTTGGACATTTGCATCATTGCTTGCTTCAAGATCATCACCGTTCTCATCAATAACCCGCTCCTCACTCCTAGATGCCCGACTCTCATCCCCCTCATCTTAGTCGGGATTTGGAAAGAACACTTTCCAATCCACCAAATCCGACAAAGAACTTTGAGGATCAAGTAGTCCTTGCTTATCTAGGTGAATAAGTGGTGGATATTGCGTCTAATATGCATTTACCTTATCCTTGTATGCCTCCCCATGGATATCTTTCATTAATTTGGTCAAGTAGTCATTTCCTTCAACAACATTCAGGTCGTTGCTGGTGAACTCTTCAAACTCAAAGGGGTAAGGCGGTATAGTAAGAGTGGAGGAGTCTTCTTAGGTAGCTTGTTGCTTCTTGATAATTGATTTTGCATAGGGAGAAACAGGAAGAAGCAAGTTACCTCAGTGCACGGATATACAACACATTTTGCTTGGCAAGATCATGGACTTGACATCTTTGATAAGCCACTCATATTTCTCGATTGTATTATATGACTCACCCAATGAAACTTGTGGGCTAGCATGCACATATGAAGGATATTACCTCCTTTAACGGTTTGTAGCCTTTATTTTCATTGAACCGCGGGTACAATGCTTTGCTAGCTTGGTGATCAAGCCTCTATTCACTATGTAAGCCGTGTTATCCTTCCCAATTTGGATATCCCTCCATATTTCCAACAACAATTGGAGGATATCAAACTTGGTTTTGTTGTTCTCATGGACATTTAGATGTGACTCAAGGTAGGTAAGATCTAACTACAAAAAGAAATTAGCTTCTTTTCTTGCAATTAGGGTGTTGGCAATAGTTCGGTGGTAATACCTTATGCCCAGATGATGTACATATAAAGCATGGCACTCCTTATAAAAGGTAAAATCGCGGCCGGCAATTGCTTTCCAAATTGGCTTAGCATCAAAGTTATGGGTTTCTTAAAGAATTGTCATTGCCTTTCAAGACCAAACACCGCACCAAAAGTCGACCTTGTCATCCTTCTTGATTCATTTTCAAGTCGGGATTCTAAGGTAAGGGAGGGGTATATCAATTCATTCATGTCAAAGATGGTGGACAAACTCATTGAATCGAAAAAAACTTTGGTTTGGTTAAGCACACCCAACTTGGTCAAGGTATTATGGCAAACAAACATAGTAACAACAAATTTCATTTTGCTAAGGGATTGAAAGACTTGCCTATGAGCATTATCAAGGAATTTTACTTTCGGAAAATCGTTGAGTTGCTCAGTTTCCGGTGTTGTGGTAGTTCCGACCTCCTCAATAGCTACAATATTTTACCTTGTTTCCTCTTGAACTAGTAGAACTTTGGATGCCATAAACTTTTGTCTTTTTGACAAATTTTGGGTTTTTGGTGCTTGATTGTTGCCATTTGTTCTTACCATGTTGAATACTCCTTGAAAAGTTGATAGAATTGTTGGAGTAGGTGTACTCCACAATAGTGCGTGTACTTATTAAATCTCACAAAAAGGAATATATTCGGGATATATTTATTATACCTGTCAATTTATCAACGTATATCGGTAATGGTCAGCCTACTAGGGTTAGACGTTACTGTCGTGTGACGGCGATGTTCAACGGATCCCTTTCGGTCACACCTATAGGATGATGCTCAAATGGAATAATTAATTATTTGTACAAGGATACAAATTAATTAATTTATTTTTATAATATTGACTTTAATTAAGTCAAGTGAATTTATTTTTGATGACGAGTTATGAACTCAGGCCAAAGGAATTTATTTTTTAATTATGTGATAATTAATTAATAATTGTTAGTTGTAATTTAGTAATTAATTGTTAATTAACTAAATTAATTCGGTTTGTGTGTATATTGTGAGGTGGAGGTAATTAGCTAATCGTATTTACAAGAGGTTGTAAAATTAGCTAATAAAGTTATTATAAGACACATTTTACATTGATAAAATGGTAAAAAGTCACTTAATAGTTAACTGTATATTAGTATTTAATTATGTATTATTTAAGTGTTAAATAATTAATTAAATTAATATTTAATTATATAAGATAATTAAATATAAGTCTTATAAATATTTGTAGGACAAATGTCGGAAATCAAAATAAACCAAACAGTCCACTGTACCGTCTTTTGTGGGTATTGGTGTAACACCCCCATACTCCAAAGTGCCTTACCAAGGACACCCTAAGCATGGAAGTGTTACTATCTCGGTTACCCGAGGCAATGCATATCAAATAGACCATAAAGAAACGTGTTTAAATGAATAAGTTTAACTGTTTACAAACCAAACCAAAACTGCCTAACAACAAAACAACTATTCCAAAAAGTCAAACAACTAAAATGACAAAAGTCCATGACACAACGGAAGACTCCTCTAAACATCTTGTGATGACTCAACCCAGTTATCCCTTGCGCGTCCAACTCATACCTGTTCAATACTGTTCACCATCCCCGAATGGATCACCACAGTTTTCAAAACATTTAAACGGGGTCAATTACTGAATACATACAACAAAATACAAAAGCTACAACATACACATTATCCAATTCCGTCATCTCTCCACATCTCCGACTACACACTACAGTGTGTAGCCCTGCCTGAATACCAACACAACATGTATTCCACATTGCCAGTGGGGGACCGCAGCTGTACCCACCAAATCTCCGCTCATCTATTCCGAGCGTAAACCCATGTTCCTTAATGTGCACATCCCCTTCTGTGGCGGGTTCCACAGAGGGAGAATCAAGGGCGTGAAGCCACTCCCGCAAGTTACCCCACTCAGCCGAAGGCGGGCCTCGCGAACCACAGACAACACATCCAATACATTAGAACAACAACAATCACCAATACCATCCAAATCAACAATAGATTCATATCATTCAACCAACAACCATCTTACAACCATGTATACAATAACTGAGTAGGGAAACCCTACCTGAAAAGCAATCACCACAAGCAATCAACGCAGCGAATCAAAAGCGTTCCTCAACGAAATCACCTCCTATAATCACATAATCATCCAATTACAATCTAATCATCAACAAAACCCACAATTACTCCCAAATCACCCAATTAAGGTTTAACCAAAACCAACGAATCAATATAAAAACAGTACAAGGATCTTACCCACAATACGACGGTCTCAATGGTATAAAAAACTCTTAATTCCGACGACTCTAGCCCTTGGATTTGATAATAACGCGAGAATGAAGAAGCAATGTACTTACGTTCTCTCTTGAAAGGTTTTAGAAAAAAGGTAAAAGTGATAAAGAAGTTGACGGAAAGCTTTAAATATCATTCACGAGTTGTTAACAAAACCCGACTGAAATAACTCGCACGACTGACTCACTCGATCAAGTAAGTGACTCATTCGATAGAATGCCCCTTACTCGATCGAGTGCCACCCGTACTCGATCGAGTACCCATCAGGCAGAATACTGATTCGAAACCAAACTTACTTACTTGATAGAGTAAGGTTTACTCGATAGAGTACCCAACAACACAGAAAACCGTATTATTACCGTCTTCCCTCCTTAAAAGGAACTTCGTCTCCGAAATTCTACCCAACCTATAAAACCTGTATCCATAACACTCCACCGTCTAACACCACTCAACTCACTTCCCTCATTTTTGACACTAACTCCACCAACCATGGTTATCATGACTACCTCCATAACACGGCTCACGATTTGTATCAATTATAACATAGCCTCTTGACACTAACTCCATAATACTACCGAACACCAACCACAAATGGCGCTAACTACGTCTCAGTAACATATCACCCACTAGCCAATTCAATATCAAGACAATCCACCAAGCGAGGCCAACCACCAAAACGGAATGTTACATTCTACCACCCTTGAAATGAACTTCGTCCTCGAAGTTTACTCATACTCATCAACATCACCACCCGGACTGTCAACACAGTCGTAACCCTACTTATCTACAACCTTACTTCATGGCCATACATACTACTACAACACTGCCATTACTTTTAATAATATCAACCATATGCACAAGTCCATCCTTTATTCCACACCGTGGCTCAAGCTTCCAAATACACTACAACATATAAAGCCATCAAACTCTCTTTGTCGCATCCTACCCCTCTTAAGATAAATATTACATCCTCCTAACCCACTCATACTAGATCCTTTGCTATACTTCCCATAATCCTCGTCATCATCGCATGTCAACGATAACCTGCTATAATCTCAACACCTACAGCCATTCCTATATCTAGGGCTCTCTTTCTTTAACAGTTCTCATACCTCAAATCATTCGGCACTCCACCTAACCTATACCGCAAAATCCTTAGCATAACTAATACCCTAACTCTTCCACGTTACTGCAAAATGACATACCTCTCTATAAAGCACCTATCTCCAAAATCAAAACTCATGATCCACAAATGTTACACACACTCACAGTAGATCCTTAGGTTCTCTCTTTTATGGCCGCAAAACTCATCCTGAAATTAACATGATACTAATGTCTAACACTCCATACCTACTGCCCCGGTGGATGATTATGAACCACCTGCAGCTTCCAGTTCAGTACAACACATGTTCCACAAATCACTTGCCATTACTATGTCAACCAATGCCTTCTCTAAAAGAAGATAAAAAGTACTCCAACAACCCCTCGCAACTGTGACTCATCAACAGAATATCACGATACCATGACAACAATGGAAATATACGCAACTCTCTTCCATATCATACTCTACCCTCCCTCTCAATCCGAAACCGATTAGAAACATCATTAAATAAAACAACAGTTTATATGCCCATACCAAACTAACAGGAAACAGCAGTAAACGAAACAACAATCTATATAACTGATATAGACTTTCGAAAGTTTATCTCATAAGAATCCCGCCTACCCCACCACTGTTGGAGAAAAGTGTCTCCGACAATAATGCGATCACAAATTGTCGATCATAATTGACCACATATGTAAATTTCACATAAAGAATACATGAGGGAAAGTTATACT
>VHZZ01001187.1:121139-142374 GCA_009801015.1 Silene noctiflora | reverse complement strand
TATTGGTTTTTAAACAAATTTTGTGCAAAAACATAGGACTGAAGTGAAGATGCGATGTATGTCGAAATTTTAAAAATAAGCTAGACATAATTTTGTAATAAATAAAGGTGAACTTTTTGATGATAAATTGGGGTATGAGTTATAGGGTTAGGACTAGGTGAAAGAGAAKCAGACTACAACAAAGTACAAACACTCAAAAGACATAAAATATTGACCAAAATTTTCTGACGAAAAGTTAGGACGATTGGTAATTAGTTACTATCATACTTGACTCTTTTACGCGATGATCAATTATATAGACCTTAATATATACAGAGTAGTAGCATTTTCGTTAAAAAACTAAATAAAATCACAATTTAGATAAAGCATTTCCGTGCAATTTTGCACGGGATAAAACTAGTAAGTCTTTAAAAGTGATGACCGGATAGTGTACGGTGTACGTAACTATGCATAGACCGTTGACGCACTACTTCCGGCCTAAGCACATACGACTATACCACCACAGTGCTACTTCCTTTTGTCAAGTTGCTCAATAGGTTATTATTATTCTTATATTAGTAAACCGTCACACGTAAGTGGTTTAAGTAATGGTGAGATTAAGAAAATTAAAATATTTTTGACATTGTAGCCTCGTTGAATGAGTTTCGGTTAAGAAATATTAGGTTTTTTTGGGTAAATTCTTATGAGCAAATCTTTATTTTCATTCGATTTAATCTAAGTTCATATCAGACCTTTATAATCATTTTTTTTTACTCGAATAGGGTATGTGTTCGAGTTAGGCCAACATCATACAAAGTGAGATTTGAGTTAGATAATTGTCGAATCATATGTATGCAAGTTTATAGTATCGGAATTTTATGTATAAAACATACAATAAAAACTCAAATAAGATAATTATCAATAGTCTGCTCATTTGAAAAAAAAAATATATATATATATAATCTCTTTTAATCACAACTATATATCATATATTTATATTTATATTATATTATACAAAGTACAATAATGAAGTATAAACAAATTCATCAAATAAAAGTCAATGCTCTAATATAGTTACAAGTCAAGATAATTGGTTCAACGGACATTGCATCTAGAAAACAAACAAGTCTATTTTATGGCGTAGTGTTATTAATATAATCCAAAAATTCCAATCATTAACAATTAATTAAGTTGCTTGTTTTAATGTCTATAAATAAATCAAACAAAACTAAGCATTATTTCTCTCTACTACCACAAAATTTAAACGTCCAAAAATGAAGAAATTAATTATAGTCCAAATATTAATTTTAATATTAGGGTTGATATCAAAATTAGCATGGAGTCAAGGTAATGTAACAAGTACAAAGTTAAAGATTGCGATTCCGGTTCGAGAATTTAGTGATTTTGTAGCGATTAATCGGAATTTGGTGACCGGTGATAACAATTATAGTGGTTTTGCTATTGAAGTGTTTAATGCAGTCATGAAATCACTTACTTCTCCGATTCCTTTTGAATTTGTGCCCTATCAAAATCCTGATGGTACTATGAAGGGCTCTTTCGACGACATGCTTCAAGCCGTCTTTGATAAGGTCGGTTTACACTAATATATGAATTTTGAGAAGATAAAAGTAAATTTAAGTTTATTTATGTCAATTTTATTATGTATATTTTCATTTAAGTTTTTTGTATATTAGGAGTACGACGGTGCAGTAGGTGAAATATCCATTCTTTTTTCTCGGACGCGGTGGGTAGATTTTACAATGCCATATATGGATACATCAATTACAATGTTGGTTCCCATAAAACAACAATCAACAACCAAAGATGATGGTTATTCTTTGATAGGAATTACTTATGCATTCTTGATCACAACATTTGTGTTAGGCTTCATAGTTCTCATTGTTGGAGCAATTAGTACATGGGCAAGATGTTCTGGACGAAAGGACGATGTGTGGAGTAAGTTGATCATATTCGTCCTCATCTTAATTTCATTTTAGTTTTCAACATATGTCAACTATATATCTTAGATCGTACATATATTAAGTTATCATAAACTACCTACCTCATTACTATTATGATAAAAAGTCGATAATAAAGTTTTAATTATCTCCTTAAATAATAACTTTAAGTTTAGATGACTTTTTCACATAGAATTAAAGTCTTACAAAAGAGCCTACATATACAAAATTATTTGGTGTCTAACTTCATAAATCTAAACAGAAAACAGAAAGTAAGAGGGAATTCTGTTTAACAATAATCAATCCGTCTTGCTTGTGACGTCTCACAAGCCTCTCCCCACTTGTCTCTCCCACTTGCAAGTTTGTCTCACGTCACAAGTTTTGTGACGTGTTCACACAGGGTACAAATGAGAATTTGTGAACAATAATAGTGTAAGAAATGCATAGTTAAATAATAATAATAATCTTTTGTTATGGTGCAGGAGATAAAGCATTGAGATCACAAATACAAACAAGATTATTGATAACAATATTCTTCTTGATATTATTTACCTTAGTTTCATGTTATGTAATAAGCCAAACATCGTCAAATACTACGTTATCCCAAAGTCGTAGTGGCACTACTAAGAACCTAAACCAACTAATTAGGAAAGGCTCAAATGTTGGTTATAGAGAAAAATCCTTCATCTACGACTTATTGATTTATAAGGGATTTACGTCGTCCAAATTAATAAGCCTTAAATCCGAACAAGAAATGGTGGATATGTTATCCAAAGGAACTTCCAATGGCGGTGTTGATGCCATTGTTGCTGATGCTCCTCAACTCAAGCTTCTACAGGCTAAATATTGTGATAATTTTACTATGGTTCCTACTATAAATCTTCATGCTACCGGATTTGGCTTTGTATGTATCTCTTTCTCCTCAATCCACCTTCTTTTGCGCTCAAATTGTTGTTTACAATCGTTGTTATTTATAACAACGGTAAAATCATCCAAGCCAACATTTGTTTTGGGGATGATGGTTCATACCTCCCCTTATTGTAACTTATACAACGATTATAAGCAAGACTAATTATTGCGTTTATTTTATTTTATTTTTAAGGAAAATGAAAAGGAAATGAAATCTACTGGGCTACAACATTGCCACGTTTATAATAAATTATAATATACTTGCCGTTGCATTTTATTAGCATATGAGGTGATCCTGTCGTTGGGCTTTGATTATGAGAATTTAAATGAACATCTCACGATCTGCCTATGTTAATTAGTATAGAGTGTTATACTATACGTTAGTATAGACAAATTAAGCTAACTTATTTCTTACATGTATGCAGGCTTTTGGCAAAGGATCGGAAATAGTAGAAGACGTATCGAACGGAATATTAAAATTAGTAGATAAAGGAGAACTGGGAAAGATTCAAGATAGGACGATCGGAAATTTGGAAGCATGTCCATCTGACCCTAATGGCAGTCTTGATGGTGCACCCTCATTTCTATCTACTGATTATAAGTGGATCTTGATTGTTGGTGCTTTATTGGTTGGACTTCTCCTTATTATTTATTCCGTTTTTCTTTTTTGAGTTCATGTCTTAAGCTCATCTAGACATTCTCGATTCTAATTAGGGAAAATGTATTCCGTAAACATTTAATTCAACCAAATACATCTAATAAACATGTCATTATGATGGATCGATTCAAGCATGTGTATAAAGCGTGATATCGTTCCTTATAATCGTCGTACTAAGTGTATGGAAAAAAAATGTTTCATACCATCATTTAGCGAAGCCAACAAATAACCACTATTAAAGCTATTGGGCAAAGAGAGACCTATAATGGATTCACTTTCTGTACATCTTAATCACTATGCTGAGTCGCTGACACAGATATTACCTATCCTAATTTGATACTAACCATACCTCGAGCGAGACATAATCATCACTCAGATCATAAAGCCTAACCACTCAAGTCCACTTAAACTAGCGGTGAACGCCAACCACATCCCTCCGATAAAAGAAATTATCATTTTCTTTGTATTAATTCAAAAATAAAATAAAAGACGACTTAAAATAATAAGTTACTTAAAACATTATTTTCAACCAATGGAGCCCGATTGAGTAAGGCTCACAAATGCACAATTCCTTAAATCAGTAATAGAAAGGGGTGTGAAAAAATAAATGTGGAAATAGTGATTCTTATTAATCGGATTTTATTGTGTGTTCTTAGAGCCGGTAAACAATGACACGACACGAAAACATGATACGAATACGCCATGAAATTAGCGAGTTGGGTTGAGGCTTAATGACTCATTTATGTAAGTGGGTTGAGGCGAACAAGCCACGAGTTTAATTGGGTCGGGTTTGGGTTGAACTCTCTAAACACGAACCTGACACGAATGACTTATTTACTAAATCAATCTTATTTTTTCTTGCTCTTTTAACACATAAATATATTTAAACTTTCCAATTATAGACATGACACAAAAAACGACACGAGATCAATAGGTTTGGGTTGAGGTTGATGACCTATTTATGTAAGTGGGTTGTCACAAACACCACACGATATTAATTGGGTCGGGCTTGGGTTAAAGGGTTCGTAACCCGTATACGAACCCAACATGATTCGATCTGTTTGCGAAGTCTATGCGTTCCAATGACAAACGTCTTTTATAGCCGTTATTGGTTTGTATAAATTGGGTGGCCATTTACCCAGAAAATAAGGGTTCTTCATCTCACTTGAAAGAGTAAAGATTAGGCAGTTGGATTCATACGCTTCAATTATCTCCTCTCTCTCTTTGCTCCTGTTTCAAATATTTCTCTTTCTTCAAGGTTTGTTTTCTTTTAATTTAATTTGTTTTGAAGTTTTTGCTTTCCGCAATTTTGTATGTTTCTGTTTAATTATCCCGTTTGCATCTCTTAATTTCGTTCTGATTCGACAATTCGGATGTAATTGGGATTGAATAGTCGATTATCGAATGCGGGTTGAGATTTATGATGTTTTGTTTGATTTCGAGGGTTAGGGTTTTGGTTTTAGTTCAATTTTGAATTAGGGTTTCTAGTGTAGTGATACATTACTCCTGAATGATACTTGTGAATGATACTTGTTTTACCTAATTCGGGTGTAATTGGGATTGGATTAGTCACCGATCGAATGTGGTTGAGTTTTATGATGTCTAGTTCAGTCTTTGAGAATTTGGGTTTTGGTTTCAGTTCAATTTTGAATTAGGGTTTTTAGTGTAGTGATACATTACTCTTGAATGATAATTGTCATACCTAGTTTTAGGGTTTTAGATTATGGGTTTGCAACAGTAGTTGAAAGAATCGAAATGGTTACAGGTAGGGATTGTGCTGTTGTTTATGCTTGTCCTTTTTTAGCCCTTAAATGTCTTCTGATTAATCAATTGGGATCTAGTGGGATTGGATTAGTCTGTGATTGAATGCAGGTTGCGTTTTATGGTGTGTTGTTCAATTTTGAGGGTAAGGGTAATTAGGTTGTTTAGCGTAGTGATACATTACCCATAAATTATTACATGTTTCATCTAGTTTTAGGGTTTCAGATTATGGGTTTAATGTACTTTCTGCGTCATTAGTTGAAGGAATGGAAAAGGATACCAGTATGGATTGTATCGTTATTACAGCTTTAAATGTTCTTGGAAGTCGGGGTATGTTGTATGTAGTCTGTTGAGAAATTTAGAATGGGGAGGAATCTGACTTCAATTCTCAGTTGTTCGTATGTCTGGCCGTTTGGGTGGTATATTAGGTCCTTTTTGTGGTTTAGGGTTTTGGTACTTGTATGCAGTGAAGCCAACCGAAAGCAAGGATTTTTTGTAAGTAGGTTGTATTTTGTAGTTGACAAGTGGATTCATTAGCTTGAGATTTTAAGAAATGTGAGCGTGTGGTATGTTTTCATCGATGTTGGTAATATTAGTATAGCTTCTTTGTATCTGTCGTGATCACAGATTGGGTAACATACGTACCGGTGATGTAGACAACCGTGTGGTTTTTTCTGTTTATTTTTTGTTCGTGTCGTATATACTTTATACTAGTCACCTACATCTTATTAATATTGGATCTGCATGGGATTTACCATGATCTTATTTGAATTTGTTTCAAACTTTCAATTATGTGCCCTGCCCCCAGGTATTAAACCATTGTAATTTGTATCCGTCATGATCGCCGATTGGGTAACATACGCACTGATGATATATGGTGTGCTTTTTTCTGGTTATTTTTGTTTGTGTCAATCTGCTTTATTTGTCTAGTATTGGTATTATTTAGGGATGTCACATATCAACAAAGTTTTTGAAGGTGGTCATGACCACATTTTGAGACCGTATTGATTGCATTTATGGTGCAACTACCAGGAATAGGCCCCGACGACCGATTTCATGATCAAGTTTTAGAACAATATTTAATGCCGTGAGTAGAAGTATTGGTTATACACCAGCCTTAGGATCAGTTGAATGTTGGCCCAAATATTGGTTATACACCAACGTATAATGTTGCTATAAACAATTATTTAACCGGTAAAACTCAATTGGTAGTCTTAACTCTTAAGCTCTCAGAATAAATTGAAATGAGATGTAATTATACTGTAATATCTTTCTGATTTTTTTGTTATAAATTGGTGGACTTGGAGGATTTGAGCTTGATTTACAGATTTATGAGTGAAGACTCTTGGTTGGAAAATCTAACGCTGTCTACATACATAAAAGATGCATGGTTGCTGTTTGTGAGGCACTTTGACTCCTAGCCTATGTAATTTACTTCTGCGATTTGAGGAATAAGATTAATTGATTTGAAAACTCAGTATCTTTTGTTATCTTAAAGTTTGAGGACATAGTGCCAAAATTGGTGGTAGTGTCCTCATGATTGTGGCAACACATGGCCTGATAAGGAGAGAAGTACATCATAGCCCTTTGTTACATAGGTCCTTTCAGAATAATGAATCACTTACTGACATTGTGTTGTACTTTTATGGGTTATGGCTACCTTCCGGCTCCTTTGTTGGAGAGGAACTCTCATAACAGCTCCAGATTATCTCATAGTATGGATTTTGTATGAGGACATTTATTTAACCATTTTTTGGGCAAAAGTCGGGGATTTAAGGGAAATCTTTGTCATGATTTTGTAACATGTTGAAAGTATTTGAACTTAGCTCATTTCGATGGTGCTTAGCCCTTTTCCTTACTCTTCTTTATTGGCAATATTATACTTTTCCTGCCTGAAAAATCACAAACGATTTTATCTCTCTATGTTGGATCTTCGAAGGATAATATACTGGGAGGAGAAGAAAGCATTGACTTTTATAGCCTTTAGACTAACTATAGTATATTTGTTTTTATAACTAAGATATACGGTGTCCTTGTACAAATTATATCATAGAGGTGGCGGCCATTTACAAAAAGACACGATGGGGTAACGGCCATATACAAAAAGTCAAAAAGACACCAATGCAACGCCAATCAACCAATGTTCATAACGAGTGGCGGACAATTAAGCTCTCAAACTATCATGCGTAATCTTATCTAGAAAATATAGAAAAGTCAAGTTTTAATTTGGATGAAGCATCTAGAGTAAGTTCCGCTCTTGTATTTGATTATGTTTTGATAATGATGAACAAGGTTGTCTCATGGTGTCACAGGTGTCAGTTCACATTCCACTTTTAATTGACCTTGCATTTTAGGTTATTTTTTTTCTTATGTTTTTTTTTTTTTGGAGTTTGTTTAGTCTGTTGTTATCTGGCAATCAGAATTTTGCGACATTGTTTTAATTGGTATGTGAAGATGGGCTACTCTCAACAAAACCTGCCAATGAAGCACGAGATAAGGTGAGAGGCAGGGAGAGGGGTTTGTCAAGGATGAAGATGTGAAAGATTACGAGTACTTGAGCATTTAATGCATAATATGCCTCAAATGTTTTTTTATGTATCCTTCAGATATGAGATTTAACACCTACGTGTGTTAATTCTGTTAGTTATCATCTTTTTAAACCATGTTTTTATTATAGTACTAATTATTGAAGAATATATAGCCATTTATTATTTTTTCCTCGATCAGATCTGACTCTTACGTGGTTTGCTATCAACAGGCCGTATTGTAAAGGTGGGACTTTGTTCGCAGTCATTTATTAGAGACAATGGGAGAAAATATTGAGCCACAAGTCCCAACTGCGGCTGCGGTTGTTTTCACTGGAACAGCTAAAGAAGGAACACCTGGACCTCCTATTGGTCATGTTGATATCGGAATCAGTGAATCAGCTTACTTGTTCCGGGTTGCACTTCCTGGTGTTAGAAAAGACCAATGTATGTTTTTCCTTCTCTTTTGGCCGGTGGTGTTTTTTTACTGTTACGCTGTAATGCACTTAAGTGTGTTAATGGATATAATTTCTCTATATTAAGGTAATTTTCTCTTTGATTCATCTCTTTTCTTTCTCTCTGTCTTAACATTTCTCATAAGACCACAGAAGGCTTTAATATCACAGTTAAAAGTAAAAAATACTTAAATGAAGGTAGTTTTTTTACAAATACCCCAAATATATGGTAGTTTTTGACAAAAAAAAAAACTTGCAAAAATATATATGTAGATCTTTGGTTGGAGGTTGAGGATATAATTATTGTCACATGTTTAAACAATACTCTTGAAAAGTTCATTTTACTTTTAAGCACATTTCAAGAAGAACAAATTACCTCAGTGAATGGCGGGATATGGGATGGTGGTTGAATGTACGCAACCATACCCGACGACAGTATTCAATGACCCATAATGAATGCTTAGTTTACCTAAAGCACATTTTTTATTTATATTTTTTTATGGAGTAACATTCACTATGCTTGCTGTGTACGCCATGACGCATGGACACCTGGCAAAATGGTGTGTTCAGTACAATATTTTAGTTCTGATTGAGTTGACATCTCGTCTATGCAGGTGATTTAAGCTGTGAGATTGAACGTGATGGCAAGGTTCATCTTCAAGGAGTTATAACGGGTGGAGAACTGGCTAAAAGGAATCCAAACACCGTGTTTCAAATGAATGTGGCACAATTGAGCCCACCAGGACCATTCACCGTCTCTTTCAAGCTACCAGGTCCCGTTGACCCACGATTGTTCTCGCCCACTTTCAGAACAGATGGTATCCTGGAGGGTGTCGTGATGAAGTACAGGGCACCTGGTGTACCCCCGTGTGGTAACCAGTTTGATCCTGTCCGAGTTGAATAGTTGGTCTAGAATCTTCTGAAGTAGCTGAGTTGAAAATGGGATTGTTAAGTTATGTGTGTATTTGTTATCTCAGGTCTCAAGTTAGTATTGTTGAAACTAGTCGATATGGTAGTTAGGTTTGTGAACTAGTTGCAAAATGGTTTGATGGCGCACTCAAACTTGTTGACCTATCTTTATATTTAAACTGATACAAATCTCATTGCATTAGAATTATTCTGATCTTGGGTAATATATATCGGTTCATTTATGCTTAGAGTTCAATACAAATGTTGCCTACTTTTGTTCTTATAAGGAATATTTTCCTACCATTGGCTATTAGTAATGGTTATGTCAACATTCATCGAAATCTTCTGCTTTGCTTCACCGCGTGGTTGAGTTCGTTCAAGTAAAACCACAGAATCTGCAAAGCTGTCCATCCCGTGTTTCAACATTGTCGCATGCCTAGGTAATAGCACTGAAGACCTCTAGTTAAGCTAGATCAACTCTTACGGGTCTTACCCATTAAATAATTAATTGAAGTGCTGAAGGAATGGTACATTACCTAGTTGTGGTGATAGTATACAATTTAGACATGCGTTGAGTAGAGTCCTCGCCTATTCTACCACTCTTAAAGGTGTGTTCTACCTTAATTGCCAATGGCGGTATCCATGTTGGTTCATGGTAATAGTCAAGGTATGAGCTTGTGGCTATAACATGTCGAAAGGGTCATTTGTCGTATGTGCGGGATCTGAGGTTGATTGCCAAATGTCAATTATGGACCACTTACAAGGCTCTCAAGTAACCCCAGAAAAGTATGCAAAAACATTGGAGACCTACAATTTTGTGGTATAAGGAAGATTTGAGTGAGGCAAGTCAAGGCAGGAGGTACAGTTTTGGATGACAATTGACTTGTTAGCTTTTGGTAGGAAACTGCCTGGTATTGCATTTCAGCAACGGTCCGCGACTCCAGTTATTAGCAAGTGATTTATAATCATTTAGTTGGCATCTGCATGTTAAATACTCCCTCTGTCCTCTTCGAGTTTTTTTATGTATCCTCTAGGTATGAATTAAATAATTAGGACGGAGAGAGTATAGCTTTGGCTATTTTAGTGTCCCTGACTCCCTGTTGCTTTAACCGAGGCAATTACGGGACTCCAAATTCTCCCATCTATGCACATGGTTCCTAATTTTCCTACTTGGTCCAAAAAACTCTCGAATTAGCATATCTGGAACAGAAAAATCCCAACCACCTAAGTAAGGAACTGTTACACATATTGTCGAGATTACCAGATTTTGACAGTGAAAATTGTGTTGCAAATCGCAACATAACAACGGTTATTTCCTTGACAATTAACAACGCGCTTTTTCCTCGGTTCAAAAAACTCAGTTGGTTGTTTTCTTTTTTCATTCTTTGTGAGTGGTATTTTAACCTGAAGTAGACGATCTTAATATTAATAATAGCGTCACCAGTGAGCGAATCGAAGTAGGATTCGATGAAGTCATAAAGAACACATGAAAGAAGAGAAGACTTTATAATACACCACACACTGCTGCTCAGTAGTTTCGCAAGTAGACTTTGTCTAACTTGTGACTGTGAAATGAAAGCCACAGTATAAGCATATTCATAGAATCATAAACTCTTCATCAAGTCAAAGTCTACCCTTTTGTCTTTGGATTTCTATTACATCTCTCTCAATTTCTTTATTAAACCTTGTTTCTTTCCAAACACATGTAATCTTTTAATGAATCACTACAAAATTAGAATTATAAAAATCTTAGTACTTTGTCATTTGTCAAATGTTGATTTCATTTTTCAAACTAGCCAATTATCGCGTTAAGTCTCTCCTAGGACGGCAGTATCCGTCTTACGAATAAAACAGCTCAAATATGCTCACATTTCCATATATAAGACAAACTTTTTGTTAGTTTCTGGGCTTCCTTCTTTTTTTCATTTATCATACTTGACCCGTGTTAACTTAAACGGAGATTGCAGAATTTGTCTGTGTCTAATGATATGATATGCAGCTAGAATTTTGTAGTTATATTATACTTTCAATTTTGCCCGTCATCTGTCATCTGTCATTTGTCAAATGCTGCTTTTATTTTTCAAATTAGCTAATTATCACACTCATATATCCCCACAAGATATAAACTCAACCAATCTCTTTCGTTTATGTCGTTTCGTCTTCGCTTCCTTTTAAGATTTATATAGATATATAGATCTTAAACTCTTTTATTAGTTACTAAAAATATATATTTTCTTCTACCTTTTTGCCTTTTTTCCCTTAAGTGCGCATTATGTAAAACCTCGGACATGTATTTTACCTTCTGGTGTTACATGTATATCCGATAGGGACGTCTAACAAGTGTATATTGGGTGGTCGAGTGTATAGAGCTCTTAAGCTAATGAACTAGAAACTCAATAGTAGAAATGGGTTTAAGAGTTCTTTCAGTACTCGACACGACAAAGGTACAATATTACCATTTCAAGGCGATAATTATTGCCGGTATGGGCCTCTTCACTGATTCATATGATCTCTTTTGTATCGCACCTGTTACTATACTTCTCGGCAGGATATATTATCCGCACAGCAAGTACATGATCCCTCCTGTTGTCATCTCCACGATGTTGGGGGTGGCCCTCCTTGGGACCATTATAGGGCAGCTCATATTCGGCCGCCTTGGGGACTTAATCGGCCGCAGACGGGTGTATGGCATAGCTCTAGCATTAATGGTGCTAAGCTCATTTGGGTGTGGATTTTCGGTGTGTACTTCTAGGACATGTGTCCTAGTCAGCTTCTCCTTCTTTAGGTTCATACTTGGGATCGGGATTGGTGGGGACTACCCCTTGTCAGCCACCATCATGTCCGAGTTTGCCAATAAAACAACACGTGGCGCGTTCATAGCAGCCGTGTTCTCAATGCAAGGGTTAGGAATATTGTTTGGCTCAACGGTTATAATGGTGGTTTGTGCAATCTGTGATCGTGTGACAAATGCGTCAAGTGATCATACGCCCAAGGTCGCTGACTTGGCTTGGAGGATCATACTCATGATTGGGGGTGTTCCTGCTGCCGTCACCTTTTACTGGCGTATGATGATGCCTGAATCTGCCAGGTACTTCCATAATTTTCGTAGTTTTTGTCTCCGGTTGAGCTAAAAATTCGTTATTCTTTACTCTCGGATTTTGATATGAAAATAGAAAAAATGGCTCTCTGAATTTGATGCATTGGTCTTTATTGTGAAGTCATAACCATGAATGCAATTTTCACTATAAATCTATTTGGGTATTTGGAAATTTTTTGTTGTTCATGTAAGAGTTCGACTGTGTACCTCTTCGTTTCCTTTATCTTGTTATTTGCTTAAAGCCGAGTCTGAACAACGCTTAAATGTAACGCTTAAAGCCGAGTCTGAACAACGTAGGTTCCTAATACTTGATTCTCTATGGGATGTAAAAGGTATACAGCTCTAGTGGAGCGCAATGTGGTTCAAGCAGCTAAGGACATGGAGAAGGTGATAGAGGTTTCCATGGCCCAAATGATGGAAGAAACTTCCTCCGGAACAACGCCCTTAATCCTACCTCCTCTGACATATCCTCTGTTCTCGAAACAGTTCCTCAAGCGTCATGGCCGAGATCTCTTCTCATGCGCTGCCACATGGTTGATAGTGGACATCATTTTCTACAGCACTAACCTCTTGCAATCCCAAATTTACAAGTTCGCCCTTCCTAAACCTCAAGACGTAAATGCCTTCCGAGAAGCCTACAATGTTGCCAGATTTCAAGCAATCCTAGCCGTATGCTCTACAATTCCGGGGTATTGGGCAACCGTTTTTCTCATTGACAGAATTGGGAGAAGAAAGATTCAAATTCTTGGATTCGCACTCATGACGGTTGTATTATTCGCCACCGGAGTGCCTTACTATTACTTTTGGGATGGAAATAGCAAAGGGGTAAGAATTGGCTTTATGATCTTATATGGGCTTATATTCTTTTTCTGCAATTTCGGGCCAAACACGACAACATTCATAGTTCCAGCAGAGCTCTTCCCTGCCAGGTTTAGGACCACATGCCACGGGATCTCCGGGGCCTTTGGTAAGGTTGGCGCTATCATTGGGGCAATCGGGTTTTTATGGGCGTCTCATGATAAAAAGACGGATGGCTACCCAAAAGCACTTGGAGTCAAAATCACATTGGTGATTTTAGGTGTGATTTCTCTAGTGGGAGCTGCAGTCACTTATTTTTGTACACCCGAGACTAATGGGAGGTCCTTGGAAGAGAATGAGTATGAACATGATGAAAGTGCAAATGGAAATGGGAGCGTAAATGTCTAGCTTAGCAAACGGGTATATTAGTTCAGGTTCGGTTTTAGGAAAGGTTATTCCGAGTACATAACAAACTTCAGAAGTCTATACGGAGTATTATTTAAAATAATGCCTTTTATTTTAAAACATGTAGATCTTTTTTGCTCTGCTCAGCTGTATTTTTTTTCCGAGATATATACTGGTTACATGCATTTGCGGCATGAATTATGCTATTTCGTATTTCTTTTCAAGAATGAACAATTGCTGATATGAAAAAGAAAATGTCAATGTTTATTCAGATTTGAAAGAACATAATAAATTCAAAGAGAACACAACACAATTAGCAACATCAGTAAGTAGCAGCTGGTTGTTACTGCCAGGAAGATTTCACTGCAGTAAAAGTATCAGTTGGTCTTCTTAGTAGGGTAAGAAGCCATTTTGTTGATACCACAGAGACCATCTGGTTTACCAGTACTCCTCTTCAGCCTAATGAATCCCTTCTCTCCCCATCTGCTTCCCCAAGAGTTCTTCACTATTACGTAATCCAATCCCTTGCTTGTTCCATATCCGACTGCTGCGACCCCATGATCTAAATCGGTTCCACAGTGCCCATCGAAAACTCCCTGCACCCAAATTAAGTTACCAATATTAAGTCTCTGAGTTAGGTGTACGCAACTGTATTTGTTGGAACGGAGACAGTAAGATAAGAAAAGGATAATTACCCCGCTGTAGAACTGAAAGTCTCTACCAGAAGCGTCCACAGCTACACTGACAGGCTGATGAGCAAGAGCTTTGATGAGGCTTGCTTCATCATTAGCTGGTACGTCATGGTAGCCGTCAATGCTGATCATTTCGTTGAAATCCTGAATGGTACATCCATGAGTAACAAATTAAAGTAGTATGGGAACATAGCTTAATCATCATTAGCAAAACATGATCACCGACAATCTCATGTAGGCATCATTAGGTTTTGGGACGATGTTGCGCCTATTTAGGATGCAACAATCATAATCTGACAGTGAATACTTCGAGATCACTGGTCACATTATGATCGTAATGACCGAGATTAGACTGCAACAATCACGGTTTCAAGGTTGAAGCCGATATATAATACCGCAAGTATACCTTGCTGCTGTCACAAGTACCCTCCTCCATCAGATAAGGATAGTCCTCTTCCTTATGAAGTCCACCACTTCCCATGATATACTGAAAAGCATAGTCCATGAGACCTCCATTGCAACCACTGTTATTTTCAGTGTCACAGTCTATCAATTCTTGCTCCGAAAGTGCAGTCAAGTTTCCGGTCACAATCTGGTTTATTCCTTCCACTGCTGCCACCGTCGAAAAGGCCCAGCAACTTCCTACAAAGATCATACCACATCCACACTTTAGCTCATCTCACAATTTACTCTAAATGAATTTTCTCTCTAAAACACTCATGTTGCATATGTTAGACTTTTGAACCTAAAAATACCAATGCTAAGTAAGAAATATAACTTAAAATGACTTGATCCGAAGTCACCTAACCTGTTTGACACGTCTATATCACATAATAGTCATATAGAGCTATAATATTTGCAGGTTGGCACCAGGTATAGGGAGGCCTACGGTTGCATCCACACTTGAAGCCCAAAGGGCATTCGTGTAAGGGGCGTGTCAGCGTATAAAATCGATCTTGGAACTCCAACCATCACTTGAACTTTTGGTTGAGATGGTTTCTTGACACACCCCAGAACAAACTTAATATTAACCAATTTCCAATTTAAGTGACGGGTACTACCACTGAATGACTTTACTAATCAAGTTATCTGACATGTACAATCCTATATAAAACGATAATTTTTTTCTTTTTTGGGTGTAAAAGAGAGTCACAACTCACAAGGCCAATTGACGGAATTTGCACCAGGTTATGCGAACCCCACCTTTCATGACTAAACAGTTAAACTAGTTGACATGTACATAAAAAGGACAATTATTAACTACTCACCACAAGATCCTTGATTTTTGATAGGTGTAACAGCACCCTTGTTTCTCCAATCAACATTTTTAGGCAGGGCTTCAATTTGGACATCTTTATAACTAAATTCTGAGGCTTTACCACTTGTTGGTTTATCCGCTTTAAGGCCCAAATACTTGTTCTTGAATTCTTCATGGGTCAAATCCGAAAACTCATTCAAGCCCAACCAATAATTCTTGACTTTCTTGTTAGTCTCATCAATATGCTCCAAATTGTCCCTAAACACCTCAAACCTATGCAACTTCTCTTCAATACTATGGTATATCTTGCCATGTCGCTCCGACCATGACTCGAATAATCTAATTAACTTATCGATACATGATAGGTCGTGTGGCTTGTACCCTACTATAGAGAAATGGTGGTCATGATGATTATCATCAATATTCGCGCTACTACAGGTGAATAATAAAGTTATTGTCGCGGAAAGGATGAGGAATTTTCCGAAAGGGTGGATTGCCATTTTATCAGTATGTTAGTGAGAAATGAGGATGAGAAGTTGTAGGAAATAGGGTGAGATTATATAGTAAATGAAAATGTAATTTAAAGATTATTATTATTATTGTTTTTTTAAGTAAAAAAGTTGGTGATTGGTTTACGTACAAGTATAAGTATATGGTGTCTTAGCTTAAAGCATAGTTCTGTAGTAAAGCTTGGAGTGGAAGGATATTTTGTCATACATTGTCTCCCTAAGAACATGCTGGATGGAAAAGAGTAAGATCCTTAGTTTTATAATTGAGCATGCATGTTGCCAAAAAAAAAATAATAATAATTATAATAATAATAATAATAATAATTGAGCATGCTGCATGCAAAAATACGACAATAAGTAAGGGTCGTTTGGTAGTTTTCTCCATGAATTGCATTTTATGTAAAGTAGTAAAAAAATTTGATTGCATGTAGTAAAATTTCACACGGAAGTGAAACTCAAAACAAGTTCTAACAAGTTTTACTTTTTATGTTTTTTGAACTATACTTGGTACAATTCATGTGATTTTAAGAATGTAATTAAACAAACTCTAAATGTCTAATCAAAGAGAAAATTATATTTATGCTGTCTTCGGTTTTTGTCTTAAACTGCTTTAATATGGAGTATCTGTAAAAGGTCGAGAGCGGTAGCTCGACAGGCTGTGTACATGGCACACAGATTAACATGAGTCATTTTCAGCGCATTTTGTCCTCACTCATGAGGATCCCGAGAACCTTCTTAAGAGGTCACCCATCTTAAGACTACTCCCAGTCAAGCACGTTTAACCGTGGAGTTCTCTTTGTATGGATAATCAGAAAACAAAGTACACTATGTTGATATGAGTAATACTTACAAACCCTATAAGCACTAATGAGATTTTAAGTCTATCAATGGACCTCTTCAAGGGGATACCTCACCCAAATAACGTATTCAGTTCAGTAGAGTATTACAATATCCCTTTTGATGACGCACGTCTTTCAAGGACAACTATTATGGACAAGTGTTGACGTGGGCAAGATAATACGAGTAATGTATAATTAATTGACCCGGTTAAAGAACTGTGACATGAATCATTTGAAACTCAACCCGGCCCAAGGTTAAATATATACGAGTAACCTATAAAATATATTTGTCCCAACTTGAACTTGACTCTCAATGATCTGAGATGACTAGTGATCCGATATTGATCAATCCGATGGATGACCGATAACAAATTACTTTGATATCAAAAGAAAGCCTAATATTGTCAACCATCTTAATTGTTTTAATTAAGTTAAAACTAAAACAATTGTATCCTATAAAATAATTGATTCAAACTTAAAAATACAAAATAAAATATATGTGATGATAATCTGATATGTAATTACCCAATCGAATCCGACCTGACCTATCACCAAATGAGGACTCAATACGATAATGAACCAAGATGAATTTACAAGCCGAGCTCAAAACCCAACGTAAACTTCGCATCTATCCGAGCTCAAAGCTCACTTGTACACTCCTCCGCACACTTCGCACTAATAATTAGGGTTTAAGGGTTTAAGCAGGAGCTCAATTAGCTCCAATGGCGAAACATCAATGGCGTCATTTAATCCTCCCTTTTCGCCTCCATTTCTACCGTCTCCTCTCCACATCATCTACGGTTCGTCTACCTCACCGCCGCCGCGTCGTCGTCACCGGTAACTCTCTCTCCTTTCTCTATTTAACTAGCTGTTTCTTTAAAATTGTGTCAAAATAGGTTAAGTAATCTGTGTGATGATCATGTTTAGGGTTAGGGATGGTAACGCCACTTGGTTGTGGTGTTGAGACGACATGGAAGAGATTGATTGATGGCGAATGTGGTGTTAGAGGTATTACTGCTAATGATCTTAAGTTGGATGCTTTCGATGTCGAAACGCGGTCTCATGTTTTTGATCAGCTTACTTCCAAAGTTGCTGCAATTGTTCCTACTGGAACTAATCCTGGTGAATTCAATGACCTGCTGTGGCATAATCCTAAGGTTGTTGTTTTGTATACACATTTCCTTTGTTGAAGTTGCTTTCTTTTATCTTATTTTCTTCCCGGGAATAAGGAAATGAAATTAGGTTGATCTGGTATGACTGTGTTCTATTGGGTTTATATTAAACAGTTCGTATTCCATGAGACAACTTCTTGAGCAAAGAGGTTATACTCTCTGTTACTCTGGCTCTTCTGATTCCCTCACCTATACTTGACACTGAGGCATGAGCGTGACACTTGGATATCTCATTTTAAGCCAAAATGTCCAGATTTCGTGAAAATAAGTAGCTGAGTCTAGACCCTTGGACACACACCTGTCTGGATATTTCTGAACGAGCATGAGTGGCATAGGCTATACTTCTGCAGCAGCATCCCTGCTTATGCAAAGAGGCTGTCTTACTAAGTTTACAGATTGCATAATAAATTAAACTACACATTGGTGATACTTACATAAGGTGCTTGACTCTCTTGCTATCATACTCGAAAATTCTCTAATGAATCTTTGTTGGGGTTATTAAGATAAAGAGCTCTCTATCTTTTTGGGTGTTCGTACTGGTGTTGTGTTGTTTACTGAGAGCCTGAGATTATTTAATTCTGAACAAACAATCTGAAGGTTTCTCGTGTTCATTACTGGCGTATTCTATATAGTGAGGTGGCATTAAGCGGGCTATTGGTTCTTTTTACTATAATCAGCTTTCTTTGCTTTATGCTCTCTGCTTTCTTCTTACTATTTGAAATCAGGAGCATAAGTCAGTTTCGAGGTTCATCGGGTATGCTCTATGTGCTGCTGATGAGGCCCTTAGAGATGCGAATTGGGCTCCAACTGAAAGAGACCAGAAAGAAAGAACGGTGAGTTTCCTTCACAAAAAATCATTATTGCAAAATGTTATTTCTAGGTTTTGTCTTTTTGCTAACTAGAAGATACAGGGGGTATCAATTGGAGGTGGTATTGGAAGCATGAGTGATATCGTAGATGCTGCACAGTTGATTTGTGAAAAGGTTTGTGCCTTGAAGCATTTTCTTTTTGTTGGCAATCCAGAATGTGTGGCTTTTAAATGATGACAAATCATATTATAGAATGCAAATATTGGAAAGCACAAAGTTAAATCATTACGAGAGTTTTTGCCTTGTTTGCAGCGTCTTCGGCGGCTGAGTCCATATTTCGTTCCTAGGATACTGATCAACATGGCTTCTGGTCATGTGAGCATGAAGTATGGATTGCAGGTATTATTAGAAGCAAACAATTCATTTCAACTCGTTATATTGAATTTCGTTAGTTATACCTTCTGAGCTTACTGCCTCAACACTTCACCTTTCTGTATATTTTATGTCTCTTGCTAAGTGGTAGATGCAGGTGTTTGTAAATGAGAAATCAGTTATTTGAAATTCCAATAGCGTTGTCTAGCAATCCTTTAGTTTTTGTTGTAGATATTCCAAACCTGCTATAGGCTTAGAGGAAGAGATGCGATTGGTACACAGTGAGCTTTGAGATGGTCAATTACTTTCCTGAATGTATTATCAAGGCCATGCACCTCTTGATGGTGACCACTTGGCCAAAATCTGATCTGGCTTTTTTCTACTATATTCTACCCGTGTCAGCTCAAGTAATTTACTCTGGTCTTGGATGAAATAATGAGGAACTGTAGAGTGATCTTTGGCAGTGGGACATAAATGCCTATTATGTGCCATTACTCTGTTGCGATTTCAAATTCATACTTTAATGTGGCTGATAGATGTAATTCTCCAGACATGTTTCTCTTTCGGAATCATGATTGATCCAATAAAGTGATATCTAGGCATAGCCTTGTTTGAAAATCTAGGGTCCCAATCATGCTGCAGTGACAGCTTGTGCGACTGGAGCACATTCCATTGGAGATGCTGCTCGAATGATTCTATTTGGAGATGCAGATGTCATGGTGGCCGGTGGAACAGAGGCCAGCATTGATGCCTTATCTTTAGCTGGTTTTTGCAGGTATCACTCCAATATGAGATGGAAAATCTTTGGAAAGTGAGCTTATTTGTAATCAACAATTGTTAGGGAAAATAATTGCTAGACAGACTGAGACAACATTTTTACGACAGCCCTCTGTAAGAAAAGGGAGGAACAAACTAGCAACTTTAGATTTGGTTTCTAATTACTCTAGGAATGCCTTTTCATCATTACTATATTAGTATATTTATCACTCAACCCCAATTTGTTACTACAATATGGTAACGTGATCTGAAGATGCCTTCACTATACAAAGGAGTAAATTTTGGTTATTCTTGTAACATGCAGGCTTAAGGCTTTGTCCACAAAATACAATTCCTCTCCTTGTGAAGCCTCTCGGCCTTTCGACTCTGGACGAGATGGATTTGTGTAAGATGTTGTTTGAAACTTTCTTATTGCGTATTATACAGTAGACACTAATTTACATGTTAAAATAACTAATTATTCCTTTATAATTAAATGCTTTTTATTAGTTGCACTGACTATATTCCTGTCTTACAGAATCGGCGAAGGTTCTGGTGTTATGGTCTTGGAGGTCAGTTGGTCTAATATGATCTAAATTTCCTTTCTTTTTTGCTATTAGTTTGGAAACTTTCTTGTCTATTGCAAATTCACATATAAAATCTTTTTTAGCCAAACTAGTTTTTTTTCACCCGTGAAAATCACGGGTGCGTTTGAGGCATATTGTGTATGCTAACACTTAAATGAAATTTTTTTAATTTTGTGAAATATGCTGACACATTACTTAGGTGCAAAATTGGTGTTTATAAAGTATAATCATCTATGTATCTTGGTTAGAATAATCAAAAATCTTAATATATTATCTCAAATAAGCTAAGTTGTTGTACATATATAGTAGACATTATGTATCAAGGTAAATTGCACTATTTAATTAAACATTATGAATTATGATACAAATTTAATAGTCAATTGTAAAATAAAAAAACTCCATACCTCTTTTTCATCATTGACAGATTAGTAGTGAGCTGCTTGGGTATTAGCACTTGACAGGTTAGTGATTGATTGGAAATAGGTGACGGAGTTGGTGTTAGAGGTGTGAGGGGATGAGAGTGTTAGTGGTGGGAAGGTACTTCTGGTTTTGTTTTTTGGGTGTTGGTGCATAGTGAAGTATTACATTATTTTTTTACATTTTACATTGTTTTTTTTTCGGGGGGAGGGGTATTTTTTTCTTTATTTTTATTTTTTACATTTTTTTACATTTTACATTGTTTTTGTTTATATCGGCCACTTTATGTGTTTGATCTTTTATTTTATTTGTTTATATTGTTTTTTCCTTCTTCCACTACAATGCTTTCTTTTTTTTGCAGTTATTTTTC